>VWPU01007334.1:40000-125000 GCA_013398955.1 Callaeas wilsoni
AGGATGCATACAGGCATTCCCTAAGTCTGGCTGATATATCTCTCAAGTCTACTGCTGACTTACTGTGCTTTCTTCTACTATGTCCCTTCCATATTTCTCCTCTCTGCTCTTCCACATCCCTGAATCCACACACAGAGGCAGTAATAAATCAATGTCTATTTTTAAGCTTTTAAAATTAATTTTAAACCATTAAATGTTTATGAGTAAGCCCCATGGAAACAAAACAGAATATCTATTGGGTCTAGTGAAGGAGACACCAAAAGTAACCCAAATATTTTATTTGTTTTTATTTTGTTTATTCAATTAGACAACAAAATAAAATCTGTTGAAGGAATCTTTCTCTACAGACAAAAATGCAGAACTGTGACTTCTCTTGCTTTTGTCAATTTGATCTCAAGAATCCAGCAGTAGTACTTAATTTAGGCTTATGTAGTCTAAGAAAACAAAATGGTATCCAAAATGCAAACTGTTTTTTGTTGTGTTAATTCCTTTTCCGTTACATGGTTAGCACACCATGACTGTTCCTCCATTCTTTGCTGTCAGGGACTTTCCAGCTACTTCCAATATTCATAGTGGAAATGCTGCTGAAGTCTGGGACGTGATAGAAGAATTCCAGAGTAATTGTTTTCTTTTTTTTTTTAAACCTGTATTTGCATGCTAAAAATGGAACCTTTAGTATCCTTAAAATGGAATAGAGTGGCCAATTGCTCCCAACAGCAAAATGACTGATTAATGTTATGCTTAAATGCCTTAGGAAGATCCCTCCCCCCAGTTTTTTTTTTTCCCCAGCCAATAATGGCAGTCATAAAATTTCAGTACAATACCTTGGAGAAAAACAAGAACTTGTGGTGGATGTCAGTGCAGTAGTCTCAGTGGACCTGGGTGTCATTCCAGAACACCATAATGCCTGCAATGACACGCCCCTTCCACCTCTCTCTCTGTTCAGAGGAACTGCCTCCTGAGACAAGGCATTTGATGCACTTTGAGGTAGACATTTAACACTGAATGTATGCAACAGAATGCACTAATTTTCTTTTTCACTGCATACTCCATAAATGTAAGCAGAAAGCTCATGCTTAAGTGAATTCCTAACACATATCTGTACAGTAACAGAAATTTACACACCATTTTTCATGAGTCTTCCCCTCTTCACTTTCCTGTTTTCCTTTCTGTACACTACATAAAAATAAGATCGCTTTTCAAAGGAGTTTCACATTATTATTGTTATTATTAGATTGTCATACAATTAGAAATAAATAAAATAAGACTTTCAGACTTATAAGAAAGGGATGTGGGGACGTTACAGAGGTTGGGAGATGCTTAGATTCCAGCTGGACATCAAAAGAAGACAAAATGTTTCCTTGAAAAAAATGAGGCTCTCTTACGACATAGGACTAACATAAGTGTCAGTCCATTAAGATTTAGCATTTGGGGTCCTATTTTTCTCTTCTGGGCATGAGAAAATTAATTGCAAATACATTAACAATTGATCCATAAACCTCTACTGAGTGCCTTGAAAAGGCACGTGAACAGGATTAGTATCTCTTGAAATCCACTGCCATTCCCAGAGCTCAGTGTTGAGCAAGAGAGGTGTTTTGCTCTTGAAAATCTAACAACCAGTTTTGCAATGTCACCAATTTTTTTCAATCATCCAAATACCACCAATTCAATTAAGCTCATAAACTTCCTACCCATAGTTCTCCAGGATAAGCAGCTCCATTTAAAAGTGAATGCGGACGAGCTTGTGCTGTCCATGTGAAATATTGTTCAATCAACAGCCAAAGTTTTACTTGTCAGTTTTGATATATCCGATAATAGCTGTAGGTTGTTTTGCAATGTCCAATGTTCTGTGAAGATGGGCTTTTCATATTCTTTATTGTTTTTTTCTGACAAAATGTTGCCTGGACTTTTGCAGTTTTGTGAAATGAAACAACAGTAAAAACAATATATAATTTAACCCTCATAGACCTAGCTGGACTGCAGATAACTATCTTTCCCAGGCTTATGGCTAGTTTTGGCCAGGATATAATGAGTTCCTGTTCATTGATCCCTTATAAGCATCCTCAATGATTGAACATAACCCCATGCACAGCGGGTAGTCATTCATTTGTGCCCCTTTTCAACTCCATTTTAATCAGCATTTGACACTGTTGAAGATCAAATCCATAATTAAGCTTCACAGACAGTCAGAGTTTTGGCAAATGAAAGCCAAAAAAAGCAAAAAATTGAGATAGTTTTGTAGTTAAGCATCTATAAAAATTCTGCATTATATACTCTTGGAGCCCAATGATTTATTTGTACTTAATGGCTCTTTGTTTCTTTTTTTCTCATTTTCTCTGCTGAGGTTATTACCCTGCATTATTAACACACTCATGTGTGACTCTATTTATTTTTTACTGGTGGGAATACGCTTTTTTAGAAACAGCTGTTTATTGTATATATGGGTTTAAAGTAAAGGTACACAAACACACTCACAAATCAACTTAATAAGCACCCTGATAAATAGCACGGCTGCTTAATTGGGACAATTGCTAGGGAACAGATTCAATGACCCCAATCAGTGAATTAATGGCACACCTAGTTGTGAAAAGTCCATTTAAATGATATGCTTGGTGTTGTCTGCTGCCTAGTCACAGTAGTTAACAGGTGTGAATTGGTGTTCATAGCATAAATTTCCTGCTGCTTGACCCTTTGTTCGCTTCAGGTTGCTTCTCTACTCTTTCATAGTTGCTAAGTGAATGGAAGTTACTGGATTTATCTTAAATTTATCAGACTATATTAATGCCTTTATAACAGCCAATTTTAAAAGTAAGATTATTCAGAGAGAGGTCTCTGTGGGAACCTTTCTAATTATTTACTTGGTAGGCAAAATGAAACCCATTTTCCGTGCCATATTTGGCCACATGCTTTTAAAGTAAGTAAGTTCTAGAGTAACTAATAAAACTGTATTTTAGACTGAACCTCAACTTATTAATCTGGTTTCTGGGGAAGTGTACTGTTTCTGAGAACTTTGCTGATTCCCTGATTAAGAGCCCTGTAGGACCAGCTAAATAGTGTAATATCTAAACTGTCTGGTGCCTCTTCCCAGAAGTGGACATCTCTGACTCCTGAAATCCACTAAGAGCAGTGGGGCTGTGCATCCCACAGGCCAATGTGCTGATTTGTCTGCTCAGTGTTGTTTTCTCTGTGTGGTAAAGATCAGTCTGCACAGTTGATAGGGCTATATTTAAAAACAACACAGACAAAACTATTTTCCCCTCCATGTTTGTGATATCTAGAGGCTGATAGATAAGTATTGGGTTCTTTTGTTCTGTATTTCCTTTCTCATCCTTAGGAAGTTTATCCCTTATGGAAACAATGCAAAGGAACAGAAACATAATAAAATGACTGAAGTAAATAAACATGTTGTTTTCTCTTCTCTTCCTGACTGAATCTGTCACCTTAAGTTGTACTGTGTCTTTAATGGGAGTTTGTCAGCTAAATAAAACTGTTCAGCTGGTTTCTCTAAGTCGCCATCAAGGAAACCTGACCAGATATGAAAAAGCTACCCTGTCATAAAGTTTTATGAGTATAGTTGAAAGATTTATAGATGCAATCAAATTAAAAACCTTCTTTTGTCAAAGATGAAGATGAAAAGAGAGGAATCCATGAAGTTCATAACTGGTCTCTGAAGTGCTTGAATACAGGATGGATGCTACTGAAAAGCTTTTTATGTAGTGTCTTATGTTTCAACACACTACAAAACTGCAAACATGCTTATATATCCCGGGAGTCTGATGTGCAAGGAAAGAGGAGGAATACGTGATCTATGGCTGCCACATGACGTTCAGCAGGCAGTTCAACACTTCACTGGCTCCGCTGATAGCCCTGGTAGAGTATGTCAAAACTAAAGATCCATCTCCAATGCCAGCCATCCAGAGCACATTACAACTTCAAGGCAAACTCAAGACACTAAAACTGTCAGTGCAGTGGTAAGGGAGATGGAATAAGTGGGTGGGACATCATAAAAAAAGAACTTTCACTCAATCCCTATCACTTTTTCACTTCCAGTCTTTTCTGAGGCCACTGAATCAACTTGCATTGCCAATAAGTAACCAAGCAGAGAGAGAGAACAATACCTTTTACTTTTTCATTTTAAAGAAACCAGTGCCTCTTTTACAAAATAACATAGAAAGTTTAAAAATGTAGTTTTGCTTGGAAGTCTTTGAAAACTAAAGGCCTCCTGGGCAACAGTTGTAAGAAAATGTAAAATGTAAGTAAAATGGCAGGGTGTGGCACTACAGGTTTTGGCACAGTAAAAGAAGCCATGTGCTGCACCAGGTATATAAGAGAGTTGTTAACACTGGCAGAACAAGTTTCTAAGTCCCGATTCACTCCTGATGGTAACAGGAACTAACCATACCTTCAGATATAGCTCCACCAAGGAGGGGAAAGCACCCTATTGAGACAGCTGATTGTGCATATGTAGGCACAGCTATAGGTATCTCTTAATAATAAGAAAGCAGTAGATAGGGCATAGAGAACAGAATTTTTATTTTTTACTGTTTTTTTAAATTTTACTCCTTTGTATTGCACATGTTCTTCTGTTTGCTGTTCCAGCTCTTTGACTGGACATTACCTGAAATAGCAAGCAGAACTGTGTCAGCCTACTGCCCTGTTTAGGAAACATTGAGCCGATGACAGTTGTCCATTTCTTTTCATATATCTGCTTTTCTTCCTTTGCTTTGGAGTTTCACTTCCAAGCAAGAACACCTTCAAATGGCTGAAGACAAGCTTTAATTGAAAACTTGAACACAACGCTGAATGTGTCACAGTGCTTGGACAGTCACTGTACACAAACATTTATATTCAATGAAAGGAAAGTCCCACTAACCAAACCCAGCTTGATTGGAATCTGAGACTGCCAAGCAGTATTTGTCAGGCATAACTACAGCACAGAGGCAGTAATACACTGTTTTCAGGCAGATGGATGTAGGGAGGTCAACAAGGGACCTAAGGGCTGCCTGGCTAGAGGTACTGGAAGTGTTGTAGAAAAATTTTTGAAAAACATTCTTCTCTAGACAATGGAAAGTATCTAGTAATTGTTCTTCTCATGGAGATTCAGTCAATAACAGCTAAAATAGTTTTTAAGTATTATTTTTTTTAAATTTCAAATTCTCTACTAATTCAATATAGATTAATAGCCACAAAAATCACATAAAACCATGACAGTTGTCAGGATGTACACAACAGTGTAAAGTATCAACTAAAACTAAGTACACATGCTGTATGAGGACATCAAATTATTTATATATTTTTAATGTTAACATACCAGAAGATGTAATCCTTACACCAGTGTCTTTCTGGTTATTTGCTTAGACTACATAATCATTATACCAAATATGAGCTGTTCTCTAAATTTTAAAGGAAAAATCCTAGATTGATATTTAGTGTGAAATAAAGTGACTGACATGTGAAGATACCTTGCACAGTGTGGCAGAGACCTTGTTAAATTATCCGTGGTATTGGGAACTTGCAGGTCGTTGACTATCCCAATTTATTTTGGCTAGTACAGGACATTTCTAATAATTAATACTGTAATAACACTTAATGATCTGCACTCATGCAATCTGAAAAACCAGCTAATGGTGCAGCTTTTTAGCGACTGCACAAACAGCAACTTTTAAATTTGTCAAATGATGCTATTTCAGCATCACACAGTCATGCAGAAGACCCTGCCTGTGGGGCTATCACTGATCCAGTCACTAGAGACTTGGCCATGATGTAGCAAGAAGTGAAGGACTAGGTCTCAAGGGGGATGTTCCTTTGGAATTAAAAGTGGGAGCACTATGTTCACAAGGAACCACTAACACTCCTTATTTCCCTCTTGTTCCAGGGCTGTGAACAGAAGGGATAAGAAGACAGAGGGAAACGGAAGATCAGAATAAAAAACCTGATCTGTTTACTTACCTCATAATGGTTTGCTAATTTTAGAACTAACTTCTCTTTGAATTCCTTAGTCACAGTCTCTACAGGAAATGGTCTGGCTGATATAAACGTAGGCTTTATTCTGTAGTCAGGGCAATAAGGTCATCATCACTGGTTTGTATACTGCAAGGTAGTAGAGTTTAACCTTCTGAAAGAGTAGATGGACATTGTCTTTTACATCTATTTCAAACATTTTTTTCATGGTGGAAGTTTTAGGGAAAATTCCCATTGGTCTATAATGGAAGTGACTTTTGAAATGAACAATTAAAAGAAAATCAAAAAATTTCAATTCTCCCCCTCAACTACATCCTATGCTTGAGAATGCACACAAGTAAACTCCTTGGTGTTATAAATTCAAGTGTATTTATCCAGGAAACAGAGTTGGGAATTCTTTAAAACAGCAGAATTTCACTGAAGACTCTAGTCCAAATACGAACACTAAGTTACACTTTTCTAACCCACACTTCAGGATTATGGAGCTGCTTTTCATTGCACTGTGGTCCTTGCTTTAGAAAGTGGTTTTATTGACAGACAATGATTCAAATAAAGTGAGCAGGTAAACATTGCACCCTTCCCTGTGTGCAGAAAGGAAAGCTCAGGAAGGAAAATGGTTAACTACCCAGTAAATGAGAGTAGAGAAACATCTCATTTTGACTGAAAGAGATCTCATGTGAGTTTACAGAGGAATCTACATGAACAAGATCTAAGTGAAACAGATTAGATTTTGAGGGAATGAAAAGAGATTTATCCTCTTTCCTTAGTTTTGCTAAAAATCACAGACTTCCCAATTAAAACAGGACCACATGAAGATTTATTAAAAAAAAAAAAGCTTTATTTTGTACATTTCAGGTTTGCCTTTATCCTTGGAATTTTAAAACAAAGGGTTTTTTTAATCTTTTATTAATTTATTCCTGGGCTTAGTGCTGGGAGCCAGCAATTAAGAACAGGTCAAACTGCTTGAGCAATCCAGCAAAAGAGGGCGGGCATTTGTGCTTTCTCTTCATAGTCTTTTGATATGTACAGATTGATAAAATCCTGTCTTGTAACTAATTTGCTGGTATGTGGACTCTGATTGAGAAAGAAATAAATTTTAAAATTTTAATTTTTTTTGAACTGGTTTTAAGCAGAGAACAGGAATGTGGAGGGAAGTTTCACATCTCTCTTCTCCTGAGGGCTCTTTTAATAAGGTTTTAATGTCAGAATTTTTACTAGGTTGTTATTTTAGTAAGATGGATACATGCCTTTTATCTCCAGCTGTAAAAGAAAATGTCCATTCCTCGTAGAAGGTGACTCACCTGTTTTAGGCCATAGTTAGTTCAGTTTATCTGGGTGTAGAGACTGCTGTAATCACAGGCACGCTCCTTACGTGCAGCATCAGGGCCTCATCTGTAATGATGATTGAACTGTGAGAACTCAAAAGTGAAGGACTACTAGCCAAAATGAAACCCATGTGATCATTTTCAGAATGGTTAAAAAAACTCCTTGTTTTGTCTGGCAGTGTAATCCTGGCTCTAGTAATTTCAAGAGAATAAAATCCCATTGTTTTTAGTGGATGTAGTCTCATCCTACATATGTTTTGTGAAAATACCAATATACCCCATATTTTATTTATAATTCATTACCTCTTTTTTCTTGCTTGTCATTCACCCAGAAATCAGTAGCATTTATTAGTCTAGAGAGGTCTGAGTGCATGCAAATAAGATTTCAAGTGCCCCTCAAATCTGTTAGAAAAGGCACATAACTAATCTAAACCATTTTATGAGTTATTCGTTTCCACAGCACATCAAATTAGCAACACACAGGATTTTTTTCAGTTTGTTTGTCTTTGTATCCCATTACAATATTCCATTGCATTAGGATATCAGGAGATGCACAAGGCTGATGAAAAAACCAAAAACATCATTAAAGTTCATGCGGGCCCTAAAATATGAAGGTATATGGCCCTTCCATGCTTATTTAAAGATACCAGTCAAAGAAATAAGCAAAAGAGAAGTAAAATGACTCCTGTCTGGAATAACTGGATTATCTACAAAAACAAACACATTTCATTTCTGATTTTATTTTATTAATTTTCCCATTTTCCTTTTTGTTTTTATTTCCCCCGTCCTTCTTCATCTTCTTTTCTTCTCAGATTATATATTTATTTAATTTTTAAATATACTGAAGCATAGCTCCCCCATTTATGGCTGAAGCAGATGATGGCCATTTCACCTCACAAAGACAATGCCTTTTCTTTGCCAGGACATGAGATAAAACCTCTCTGAGACAAAACACAGATCAGTAGGTCACCAGAGTATCCTTAAAACCCCAAAGCATAAATGATTGGGAGAAAATATGAGTCTGTCATTGGTATAAACAATTTTTGTCAACAAAATTATCTTCTTGTATTGAAGATAAACTCTTTTGCACTGTTTTGTTTATTAACAAGAAATAATTTGTCAGAAATATCACTGAATTTTATTTTCTAACTTGAGGAAATAAAAGGAAGTTCTAGTTTACAATAAAACACTGGAGAATTAACGAAACTGCAAAATTTAATTTATCTTTTTCTGAGATTTTCTGCCCCTACTCTTTGAAAGCTGTAGTCATAATTGAAAATGGTGTAAGATTTATTTCTCACAATGCCGAACTTGAGGAATGTCCAAGTTTAATATCAATCTCAAAAAATATTTGCCAACAAATAAAGTAATATGAAGAAATATTCTTAATTCCTACAGAAGTCAAAGAACAATGAAACTCAATGGCATTTTCAGGTACTCAAAACTGTCAGTAGAAAAGAAAATGAAATCGATAAAAAGTTTGTTTCTGTATGAAATGACATTCAGCAGAAGAGACTGTCAGCACCTGCTCAACATGTGTGAGCCAACAGTGTTGTGTTTTAGTAAAACACGCTCTGTGTTTTATTCAATGAAGTGCTGAATTGAGATACAAATTTTTGAGGCCCACCCGAAAACATATGGACAGTAGTTTCTCAACTCAGACACTCCCAGTTTATGTTACAGTCTGGAAGTCCTCTTAACTACAAGTGTTCAATCTATTTTAGGATCTGGCACAGAGCTTGCACCACGTGTTCTTCAGCATCCTCTGGCAATTTTATGTGACCATTTTTCCTAACAAAGAGAGCTGCTTTTAAAAGATGTTTTAAATTGAATCAACACCTTTAATGTTCTGTCTGAAATTCTATGACTTTCCAAAAAGACATGCTACGGTCATCTGTGTCACTTTACTTAACTGGCTTTCTTATGGTACTATTGCATTTACAGTTTGTTATCACAGTCCTAGTTTTTCTGTAACAATCATTGAAATAACTCAGGCATTCAATCCTGGCAAGCCACAGACTATTCGGCACTTTGAAATTCATAGATTTAACAGCATAGTGTCAGATCATTTTTCATAACCCTTGTTTCCTTGTCAGCATGTCATAGCCAGTAAAGAGCTGCTAGATTAGTACAAATATATAAATCTTTTCTCAGCTTCACCTCACTGCTGTTTAATACTACTTTACTACACCACTGTGCTTACTAGTTTAAAATACCTTCTGTTTGGAGAAACGCATATTTATTATTATTATTAGGGAGTTTTTCTGCAATTTCCCTGAGCACAGGCTGACAGCTGTATAGGACTTTGTCATTTATCATTGTACACAAGATCTGTCAACTTGGGAAACAATTTCAATAAAAAAAAATCTACATGAAATTACTTTGTGAGAGGAAAAAAAGCCCCAGTTCTGTCTATTGTATGTGCAATTCTGTGGCTCTGTTTATTTATTTATTTTTGTCTACTTTTTCTCTTCTTCTCTTTTTTTTTTTTTTTTTTTAATTTTGGCTGTGAAAGGTACTTAATGTACCAAAAACAATTTGTAAAAGCATTATTTCACCAATTGGAAGTGTGTACGCCTTGCTGAGGTCTCCCTTATCTAACTGTTGCTAATACATTTTCATGCTGTGCTCTTATGGCTTCATTTTACAGTTGACGAGATCACCCACTCCATGCTGTGTTGGAAATGGGACCCTCGTCACTCTAGTCCACAGAGTGCACTTAACATGTGAACAACAAACAACAAAAAGTTACTGCTTCAAAGCATCTTCTTCATCCCTTTATCCCTTTGTTGGAAACTTAGCCTTGCTTTTATGGCTTGGTTTAATAAACCAAAGCATAACAACCATGTAAATCAGAAATCCCGGACCTATCAAAACGGGAGGATTTACTCACCAATAGATTCTGTTGAGTTAACCTCAGAGGAGGTCAATAACACTCTGCAGATTCTTCTAAAACATATATCAGTCATCCTCTGCTGACCTCATCCTTCTCAAAGTTTACATCAGGAGAAATATTTTTTTTTTCATGACACAGCATTTTTTTTTCTTCACTTTGGTTTAATTTCTTATACATCTTGCCCTGTAACTAGATAAACATCTAAGGCCTACAGTTAATAAAACCAACTGGGGCAATAATTGCTGTGAAATTATGTTTTGGACAGCTGAAAAGGAGGGATCAGTATTAGAGTCTCTTGTTTTCCACCCTGTCAGTTTTTTCTCCAGCTATGGATTTATTGTCATCAGCGCCTGATGATTCTGCTGACACCCTTGTCAGAAAATGAATTTTTCTCTCCCCACTTGATTGACTCCATTCATAGCATGTAACTCTGTCAAAAAGTGCCACTCTCAAGCTCACTCACTCATGTGTTTGCGTCTTCGACACCAATGCTGAATGGACAGACAGACACATAAAACCACGACATATTCAGAAGGCATATTTCACCCTTAATTTATAGTTCTTTATTGTCCTTGTGCAATGCTATGTGTCCCATGCTTTAAATCACTTGACTTCAAAAATTTGTCTTTTGGAGGAAGAAGTTTTGCATATTCTGTACTTGAATTAAAGCACAGATGTTAACTTCAGCCAGATTTCTTGATGAAACTAATATTTGAATGTAAGTCATTAATGCCACTCAATGTCATATACTACTATTGATAAAAATATGCCTTTCATAGAAGACTAGTTTGTGTTAAAACGACAGATGTCTTCAAAACTTGGTCCATAGAAATGACTCAGTAATAATGTAAAAAGTAGTAATTGGAGGATCTTCTAGAGTCTGAATTATTCAGACCAAATGATTGCAGGGAGAATTCGTGTTTGTGAGGAACCAATCAGTCTTTAGTGGCTGTCGCTGGACACTGCATTAAAATGCACGAAAGTGCCTACAGGCAACCTACTTCCAAGATGCAAAAATCACAAATCTTTTTTAGTGTGAGGAGAAAGTGCTTGCATACCACAATGAATGGCATCACAAGAGGTCATCTCTGTGGCAGGCCCAACTGTTTGAGAAATCACTTCATTATACAAGGAGTAGAATAGAATAGACTAGAGTACAGCAAGTTTGATAAAAACATACACAAAATAGTTTGTGGCACCACAAGGACTGCTAATGTATTGTTATTAAGATGCTGATAAAAAATTGAGAGCTGTTGGAAGAAAAAGGCTATCAACAAAATGAAGAGAAAAACTGCCAGTAACATTTGTTTGATGCTGGAGCAGAATTTTCAGAATCTGCTCTTATCTGCACTGGCACTGGCGTCAGTAAGACATGGCTCAGTTGAAGTTAATGAAGTTATACAGGTGCTAAGAGCTATTATACAAAAATATATCATATTGATAGAAAGATAAGCACACATAAGCTGCCCAGTATATCCCAGCCTCAATCAACAAGGCTTTGCATTTCACACCAATGAAGGCAAATTTTACAACTGATATATGATGTCATCACCAGCTGTAAGCATTCTAGTAACCAAAACTAAAATCAGCAGCTGCTGTCCTCAGAAAGGTTTTGGACTTGTTCATGTGATTGATGTTTTCCACAGAATTTTCATTTTAAAAGTGCAAGAAAAGTTGAGAGAAGAGAGAGGACAGAAGTACAAAACCCCACAACTTAAAATTTAAATTTAGCAGCAATAATAAAGGGTTTTCAAATGTATTCTTGTCATTAATTTTGGTATAATTATCCTGACATGGATATAGTTTTTCAGTATGTGATCATTTATGGGAATAGCATATTTTAAAATAAGTTATGGTCATTTTGCTTTCAGAATAAGTACTTCAAATAATCTGATTTTTTTTTTTTTAACAGTAGAGTCTTCTATCTTGAAGAAAATAGCAAGGTTATTGTCTTTCTTTTTGCATTAATCTCTGGGATTTGGTTCCAGCAGGAAAATTTTTTCCTCCAAGACAATTATAACTCTAAAAACGAATGAAATGTAATTACCTTTTTATTGACACATTAAAAGGAAATAAGTAGTATAATCAGCAGTTATATGCTTTCCTCAAAGGTGTTGAGGAAAAATGCTTTCATAAGCATTATGATTAGCTAACCAGATTCAGAGAAGTGGGAGAAATTGGTGGGAAGAGGGCTGTCATGAAAGAGAATGGAGTCAGTGATTTCATGCAAAACAAGGAGTATATCTAACACACTCTGATTGAATTGAAAAATGTAGGGGGTAAAATTATCTTATCAATTTTTATATATCACTGCATTTCACCTTTATGTACAATATTTCATGACTTTACAATTACGCTCTGCAAGGGCTTCATGCGTGTATTATTTGGGAGTAAAAAATTCAGAAGACTTAAATAAGCAGACCCTACAAATGATACCACTGGACCTAGAGTTTTAATAAAATATCTCTACAGATGATACTTGCAGTCTCCAGGTAAAGAAGGTCAACTGAGTGGTCAATTTTCTTTGACAGACACTGAAAATTATTAGCGCTTTAAGAAATGATCTGTGAGAAGAAGTCGGTTGTTGATCTTGAAGAGCTTTGATAAATAGTACACTTACTTTTTTTAAGTAGCCTTCTGGACAGTAATCTCCAGTTTGAATGACAACTTTTTTTGCACTTTGACAGGTAGGCTTAAGTTCACAAAGATGCTTTTTTGATGGAAATAAAGAAAGACAAGGGTCTTATAATGCTTAAATTGTATCAACCTATTGCTAAAAGGAGAAAAAAAATCCCCCTCTAAATGATTAGAAAGAAATTATCACAGAGCAGTAAAAAAATTTAAAAATGAGGAACTGAAAGATTTATTCAATCAGAGAAACAAACAGAGTTTAAAGGGAGAAAAAAACCCATAGAAATTGAAACAATTACCAGTTATTTTAGGAAATAAATGTTCAGTAATGTCTTCTGAGGATTTGACCGAAGTGGTGCCAGTGTCTCACAACATTTTAGATGAAGTTACAAACACACAGAGGAGCAGTCAGAACATTTGATCCAAAAAATTACAGATCAAGGATCTGATACACACAGGGGTTATTTGAAAAATGACTGTCTAGAGCTGGAGCAGAGTGTCTCACACATACTGTTGCTATAAAAAGAAGGGATAAGGAGAAGGAAGGACAAAAGAATGAAGAAGGGACCTAAATTACATTAGTGGGAACTTCTATGACCTTTTTTTTTCTCCTTTGAAGTAAAATGCAGAAATGAAGAGTCATGATTAAACACGAGAGTGAAAAAGGCAGAAAAGTTCTGTTTAGAAAGTCTACTTAAACTAATTGTTTCCTCTTGCCTGTTATTTATTACAACCCAAGTGTACAACCTAGTGTCACCCCACTCAGGTGGAAATGTGAGCATGTGGGCTATTTAATATAGTAATTTGCCTAATGTAGCACAATTACAGAAATGCGCTGAGTAACTTTGGGCTGATTCCCCAGGAAAGAATTCTTTATGGAGTGCCTACAAGGTACACCTGTGCCTCATTACCTGAATCGATATTTTTGCCATGTTGATTTGAAGGACAAAATAGACTTAGGAGATTCTACTTCCATAATTACAAAGAACATAAAGAAGAGACATTAAAACTGGAAGAAAAACTTAAAAACCTGCCACACAGTACAACAGGACGGCAAAAATACAAGGCTAGCTCTAACTTTGCACCTAGGAGCCTCTGTATAGCAAACAATTCCATTTTGTTAACAAGCCACAAGCGTGCACTTAAGAAGCAGGTGAACAAATGTAATTGTGAGAAGTACAATGATGCTTCTAAGTCTAAATTGTGTTCCTCTCAAGGCATATGTGTTCATCTATTGCATAGTATTTTTTGTGTGGTTTTATCTTTCTCCTCTATTTTAAAACAGATTAATGGTTTCCCTTAATGACCTAAAAGAGGTTAAGGTGTAAACCTTAAAGGATTTCTTTTCAAATATGTCACATCTCCTCTTTCTGTATTATTAAAATAAAGCAATTGTCATCCTTTTCTCTCTCTCTCTGTATTCCTGGCTTTGGTCTGGCCTGTGAGGTCAATACAGACCAAAGGCCATTAATATCTGATAACTGCAAAGGACTTGTACCAAACACTGATACTCCCATTATGATCTCTGGTGAATAGGTTTCCATATCAGAAAAACACCATTAGAGTTATCAGCAGCTGGCACAGTTTTAACCTCAGCAGAGGCCAAGGCACAAACAAACAGAGACTGAAATACCCCATTATCTCTAGAGGCACTTGCTACTACTTTGAGCGCAGGTAGATTGGTGCGGTACCAGGGGGTAAATTTGCCCTCTGCTCCTGCCATACCCATTCCTTGCACAGATGAAACCTCCATGACTGACAATCTGACCACCGTGACTAGCTTTTCATTCAGTTTATTTGCTCTTAAGCCTTCTTTGCAGACACCCTTTATTCTGGAGAATCAAATACACTGGAAAATAATCCAGGTGTTCAGACAGCTTCAAAGGTAAGGCTATGCTGAAATTGGTACTGAAAGCAGGACTTTTAATCTTTCACACTTTGATGACTGAAATTAGACTCCACATTTAAAACTCTTATTTTTCATGGTTGACTTTCACTCTCAGTAATTTATGTATGTTTTGTTTGGGAGAAGATCCACACATTGTGGCAGTACAAACACATAAAATAAGTGCTTCCTAAAACCCTCAAGATTATACCACTTCGATCTCCAGCAGTTGACCCATATTTCTCACCTTTATAAAGTCCTGCAGAATCCACCTCAGATGCAGATGGCTATTGTGATTTGAGCCTTACAGTCATAAACAATTCCAGAGTGACACAGAAATCCCAGTGGACTGCTGAGGACTTCTAGTCACTTCCTTTCCCACACACTGCCAGTTGTACTAAGGTGATGTGTGTCTCTGGCTAACTGGTACTGAAACTGGCAGTCTGGTATGGAATATACTTGTCTGTGGGTGTTAGGATCGGGATGTATGAGGGTGCATAAGGAGAATTTCATCTGAAGGTGAATCTGGATTTAACCAACCAGTTCTAGATTTTTAGCAGAGGCATTAGCAGCAAATGGGAGCATAAACATTGAAGAAAAGCATGTGGCATGCTAGAGGGAGTCTGAAGACAGGCTGAGAGAGCTAGGGCTGTTCACTCTGGAGAAGAGAAGGCTCTGGGAAGACCTTATCGCAGACTTCCTGTGCCTGAAGGGGGCTTACAAAAAGGCTGGAGAGGGACTTTTTGTAAGTAGTGATTGTGGGACCGCTAGGGACAAGGGATAATGGCTTTAAACTGAAGGAAGGTCAATTTAGAGTCGACATTAGTAAGAAATTCTTAACTGTGAGGGTGGGGAGGCAGTGGCACAGGTTGTCCAGAGATGTTGTGGATGCGCCATCCCTGGAAGTGTTCAAGGCCAGGTTGGAAGGGGCCCTGAGCAACCTCTTCTAGTGGGAGGTGTCCCCGCCCATGGCAGTGTTTTCGGAAGGGGTGATATTTAAAGTCCCTTTCAACCCAAACCATTCTGTCATTCTTTGATTTTATGACATTGCAGTCATCATCACCTTAAATAGCAAAGAGAGCTTAATGAGAAAGACACCACTAATCACATGCAGAGTTAATGCCACTGTAGTTGGTGCTTGTTGCCTGGAAAGGAATATGTCTTTATATGCAAGGTGGAAAAGCAAAAGATCTGAAAGTTTAGTCTAAACAAGCTTCTACTTACCCATGTCTTCCATTTTCACTCCCCATCCTGCTCTCAGAAGGTAAAAATAAATTGCTGGAGTGTTTGCAGGCCATGAGCACTTGCTGATGGTACGGCACCTGGAATCAGAAAAAAAATCTGCTTTATGTCTCTGTTGACTGGAAATTCATTTGTATATATATGCTACAAATCACTATCTCCACCAACTGCTTGATATGGAAAGAAGAAAATGATGCTAGTAATGTATGACCCTGAGAGTAGAGGAATTGTAGCTATTTACATCAGTTGTCAGCAACCTGCTGCTTGTTTGCGGTGTTGCTGCATGGATATAGATAACCTCTCTGAAACATTAGCTGAGACAAAGCAAGTAATTCTTTGTTGACACATTGTCAGTTTCTAATTTGTTCTCAAACTGTGAGGTAAATCCTCCATCTCCACTGGAAAAAGGGCCTCTCTATCTCACATCAGTCTTTCTGCCCTTTTCACTTTCTATTCTCAGCTGGAAATGCAGTCGAAAAGGAGTTTCCTGCCCGGAAACTGATAAAACGTACCAACAAAATTATCTGGAGAGTTTAACCTTAGCTGCAGTCCCTTTACATCACCCTGAATAAAAACACAGAGCAATGCAGAAGGAAAACTGTGATCCTTATTACAGCAGCGTCAGAAATCAGGAGGGCTGCAGTTGCAAGGGACAGAGGTTATCCCTTGAACTTGAAAAATGTTGCTTTAGCTACAGAAATAAATGCCTCAGAGCCAGGTCTTGGTGAGCGAAAATGAAAAGCTGAGAAACAAAACCGGAGTGATGGCTCTTCATGAAACATTGTTATGTCAAGAAGAAACTGCGAATGCTGTGGCAAGGACTTTCCTCTTTCCACTCTCACTTCTTGGTACCTTTGAGGAGTCTGCACTAGGAATACAGTAAAATGTGATGTGCTAGGAATTTCCTTTTAGAGAGATTGACCTGATTACATTTCACTGGGCATAGGAGCTCATTCTTCTTTCTGACTGCTGCTCAGATAGAAGACTGACAGCTGGACTCCATCACTTGGATTAATGGGTTAAAAGCTGACATCTTTTTAGTATTTTGGACTTTATTTTCTTTATCAGCTTGACTTTCATGCTCAGAGTGCTCTTGCCACAATATTCTTTTAAAAGTACACTTGTCAGGGTCCATTTGCTACTAGCTACCTTGATGGTGACATCAGCGATGGCTGTGGTTTACCTTTTGACCTTAGAGAGGCAGCAGATGGGCCCAGTAATAAATCCCGATTATTAGTGAAGGAGCCAATAGCTTGGAAAGGCAGAAATAAAAGTCAGGCAGTTTTACACTGCAGTTCTTGTTATTTGCTTTGATATGGAGTTGTGGGCCGTGTCAGGGGCGATGTTGAGCAGTCTGGGCTGCCTGCAGCCCTCCACTCCCAGGCAGGCAGTGCGTGCCATGCCTCCAGCCTCCTCCTCCTCTCCCCTCAGCATCCCAAACTGCCTCCAAGGGCTGGGCCTTTCTGCACGGGCTGATGTGGCAATGGCTGACCCGTGCCATGCAAGCCCTTGAGGAGGGTGCACGGGGATGGAGCGCTGTCAGGAAGAGGCCTGTTTGGCAAAGGACAAAGGAACTCCATCATGGTGTTTTTACAGTGTTTTGAAAAGAAACCATGGACCCCAAAAAAACGATGGCCAGTCTCCTACAGCATCAGTTTTGTGTTCCCCACGCTGGGGTTTGCGGGCGGTGTGGCTGAGGGCTCGCAGTGGGTACCTACACTGCCTTGGGTATGGAGAATGCTGCACGGCTCACATCAGAAAAATATTTTCCATTTTTGGAATAAAGATGTTTATGTTTCAGTCTTGCCTGGTTAGGGGTTTTTTCCCAATGTGTTTAGTTGGACGGAAGAATTTTCTTAATTGTTTCTAGGGGTGTTATGTAGTTTATGTACTTTAATCCTGCAGCAAAACTGTGGTTTTGCATGAGTAAAGACAGTAAATTTTTTTTCTCTTTATATAAACACAAAATAGCTCAGCTGCGTAAACCAAGTTTTCAAGATCCCTTTGTACCCACATGTACTCACAACATGGATACGTCATCATGATCCAGTACAAGAGTAGAACAAAAAAACTGTTGCTGTTTCATTATAAAGTATAAATCACCCAGGAATAATATATATTAAGATTTTTTTTCTCTGAAATTTCTGTGTATGGTTTTTGTAATTTTAATTTTTTTTTTCTTTATCTAGGATGTGTGATAAGGCAAAACACCTTTAGCATCCTTGCTGTAAGTCTGTCATAAAAAGAAGAGTGAGATAAGTAATTTTGTCTTCTTCTCACCCTGAGTTTCTGTTGAGATTTTGAAACATTTGAAGTTTTTCAGGAATTGCTGTTCTCTCAATAGATATAGAAGATATCTTTCAAAAAAAAAATTAAATTCTACTGGATGCCCAATTCTCACTCCTTTCATATGTGTTAACGTTGTAGGCCTTGTGAATAGACTACAGCTTTTAAACCAGATCAAGAAAATGTCACACTTTTCGTGTCTTAAAAACTTTCCTATTCATTTACTTGGAGGAATAATTTTACTTTGTCCTGTCTGAATTTGCAAACTAATAATAAATTATTGGTTTTGTAGAAAATGATTTCCAAATAAACAGCAGTTTTTTGGTTTCCCACAAATCAATAATTTAAAAATACAGTGAGTTATCGAGCAATTCCTTCCCCAAAAAGGTATGCATAAAAATTAGGATATTTTTGATTGCTGGCTAAATTTACTGCAGGAATATGATGGAAAAAAGATCTTTTCACATCAGGAAGTCTTATAATTATGTTTCAAAAATGAAAGTCCTTTCTAGGTGAAAAAATATTTTTACTTTTTAAAATATAATTTTTATGAATATTATTCATTTATCTGAGTAGAATTTTTCTGTGAAAATATTTGACAGTAGTTTTAGATGCAGTGCTGCAATCTTTGTTAAGAGAAGTAATAGAAAAAATTAATTTTAGATGCCACTTTCTATCTCTGTCAATGAAGAATATACATGGGACTCAGGCCCTTATTTTGTATAACAAGAAACACAAGCTTACTGTGAAATTATTAACAGCTAGTGGTTTTACTTCATCAGTCGTTAGTTATATCAATCATTTCTGTGCCAGCATGGAAACAGAAGCTCTACTGTTTTGGAGAAGAAAGTGTATGTGTATGTTGTGTGTGTTCCATATAAATTACCCAGGTGTTTTAACACATCCAGGTGGTTTTTTATTCCTTTTGGAAAAACAGAAAGGAAACAACCCAAGGGCTAATGTTCTAATTATCAGTGGTTGTGCAAGCCTCCAAAAAGCATGTATTCTATAACCCCTGGAAAAATTCTGACATGTTATAAACTGGCTAAATTAGCTTCAATCAGTAAACAAACAAATTGGTGCCAGCACAATAGTACAATAATGCAGTGCATACTAAGTGACTTATTTTCCTAATGCCAAAAATAGCTACATAAACCAATGCTAAATAGCTTTGATTTTTCTTTGTATAATTTGAGTTAGGAGTTGTAAAAAGTCATAATTCCTGACCTTTAAATAAGAACAGTAGAACTAGAACATCTGTTTCTCAGAGATTTCTGGAAAATTATTTCTCGACTTTGGCTTGCAACCCAAATCACATATGATTCAAAATGTTAAAAATGAAACATATTTCATTCAAATGCTGTGATAGCTCTGGAAGCTCAGGTGCATGATTTTTTCTAGTTTAGCATTGAAAGAGGAAGCCAAATTCTTCTTCAAGGCAGATCATATTGGGCTAAATTAAGCACTATTGAAATAGAATTGCTTGTGTAGGAGAAGAGCATAAAAACCTGTAAGGAAAAGTTAAGATATTCCACAGTGGGCTTTGGAATCAATGTTAGGGCTTGAAATGTAATGAAAAGGCATAATTTTTATTCTCTGGTTCCTGATGGATCTTTATCGACATTTTGGTTCCATACTGGAAGATTCTGTGAATACGTAAGTTTTCTCTATGGCCCTACCTGATTGCAGAAATGTGGAGAAAACGTTGCAGGAAACATTTATTTCATTGTTGTGCATATTATTGTTTTTTGTCATCACAGAGTAAGTATAATTCTGGTAATAGACTTTGGTTGTAACCTTTCTAAGTGTGACTATAATAAATATACTCTGTAAACATAATTTATCATGTGTTTAGGAAATGGAGCTAAATTCAGTTCAGAGATTTGCAAGGTCCAAAATACTGTAACTTCTTAAATATTTGGTTTTTGAGTTTTTAAGGTGAAATGTTCATATACTGTCTCTCCTGCGTAGGTAAAGTCTTCTCAACTTCATTTTTCTTTTACAATGACATACTGTCATGTAAGTCATCAAAATGTTGTATGCATGTTTTTATCTTCTTTTGACTACTCAACACATTGATGTAAATATCTATGTTGGAATACAGATCATCACATTTATGAATTAATATGAAATCAAAACAGCTTACCTCAAGTACTTCCTTCTTTCCAAATCCAAAATGCTTTTTCATGAGTGATATAGAAGGATTTTGTCTTTGAAAATTCCACAGACAGACAGACACAGAGCTGCAGAAGAAAAGGTGTGTATGTTACTGAACACCTTATTTTCTGCCTCTGTCAATAACATACCTATTTTGACCAGTCAATGGTACTGGAAGCTGCGTATTTGCTGACAAAAGTGAACTAGACCTATGTACATGAATTTATGCTTTAAATGAGAAACACTTTGTTTTAAGTGTTGTGTTCTCTCCTGTCTTCATTTAGCTACACTAACGTATTTCTCCATGTGAAACTGAATAATTAATTGTCCCAATGGTGCCATCAGGAAAGTGTTTTCAATTGCTGTTTCTGGAGACTCCATTGCTACTCAGCTCCCATGAATATGTCGATAAACATACATGGTTGACTAAAACAGAATATATTTCTTTTACACACTTCACAGTCTTTTTCAGAGAATATAAGAGACCTAGATATTTAAACTGCTGGTGTTCTTTGTGCAGTAACAGAGTCCTTAAGTCTGAACAGTTGCTTTTCTAGACTGTGATCAATACATTGAAAAAGGAAAATAACTACTGGTAGCCTTACTAAAACACATTTGTACCTAAAAAGAACTCTAATAGTAAAAAAACATAGTTGTTGATCTCGGTAAAAAGCTGTTGGTTTTTGGGTTTTTTTTGTATTTTTTTTTTTTATGCAGAAATTTCCTTAGTGTTTCCTCAATTTTATTTGCTGCTTTTGCAGAATCATGCTTGATAAACTTTTCTGACAAAACATCTCACATGTTTACTGCAATTGACCTCCTTGTAAATTAATCAGGAGTATATAGACTTTTTACAGACATTTCTCATAATAATTATCCAACATGCAATTTTGTATCTTTTTCACAGCAGCTTCACACATTATACAGTATGCATCACAGCTACAATCACGAGTAGTTTGTCCTGGCTTTCCTTCGTCTTCTGAAGGCTATAATGAATGCTAAAAGATATATAAGAGAATCTATCCATCTCTTACAAATTCTGAAACTCCATCAGGAATTACCATCTATATTTGGTCTGTTTCCTAGTACCCGAATTAAGAATCCAGAGAAATTACTCCACACTAAATAACAAGGCAATTCTCTTGCTATGGGATCCCACCTGTCTGCTCACCAATGACATCTCTTCTGGGATCTGTCCATTACTATACATCTGACCAGATTTCACAGCATATTATTTTGCAGCTCAAAATTCTCTGGTCTTGGTTGTGCCACTGAGATGGTTCATGGAATGCTGCTGGTTCAGTAACAATGCTCCATTAGAATAACCACATCTTATAATTTCCCTGTATGCCTCCTGCATGCTCTCAGCACTCAAGGCCAGTGACTACGACTGTTCCTTGTTGTACGGAAGCAAAGCTGCTTCTCATTGCCATTATCATTTTGATCCATGAATTCTTGGGAGACCAAGCAGAAAGTGAATTTTTACTTCTGTGTCTATTTTTGTGTCAACCATCTGACAGATTTTCTGCTCTTCCGGTGTATACAGTACATCCACTGGCATTCCTCCATTAACAGTTTTTGATGGTGAGTTTTGAGACACACAGAGACACAGACATTTCTTTTTATATGTTGCATCTATTGCGTTCTATTTAAGTATAAATTGACAGAGATTTTCTGCTGAGTTAACAGTTGACTTTTTCAGAGAAAGCTGGGAGACATTCCCCATCCCACACCCTTTCTAAGAAATGCAGTAGAAACCAGAACCAGACAAGTTCAGACAAAAAGCTGTGCAATTATTTTTAACAGGGTGGACAGGTGTTTATTGGTATAACTGATATGGCTATTGTAGATTCTTTCTTAATGCAGAATAGCTACAAATACTTAGTTAAGAAGAATTTTGCGTAACTTAATATATAAAATGGATGACGTATTCAATAACCTTACATTTATATTACTTATGGCTTACTTTGCTGTGTGATTGTCCGTCTTTATTTATGGTTATAATCCATCTGCTAAAAGGCATCAGGTAATTTTTTTGTAAATGTGTTTTGCTACTCTATGGACAATTTCTTCTTAAAGATGTAATTTAGCCATTGAATGTTTTCTGTTGTACCCATCATTTTAGAAAAATCACTTATGTTTATCACACTGCAAGTCTTCTGTTAAATCAACACAAAATTTTATACTTTTCTTCACAATTAACCCTCTAAATGCAAAATTATTAATTCACACTGTTAGCTCATAATCTGCCACAGATTTGCAACACTTGCACACTCCACAGACCATGATATAATCCACAATCTTCTGATCACTTTCCATTTTGAGTTGGGAATTAAATTTTCCAACACTTGATCCTTGCATGGTCAAGGCAGAACTTTTTTATATAGAACACTTGCCTAACCTAGGTCTCCTGCAGTTTGGTATGGAAAGTTCATTCTGAATATAAAAAAAAAATTACTTGTTTCAGAAAGAAAATTATGATTTTACAAAACATCATTGTTGAGTTCAAAAGAGGTAAGTCAGAATGGAAGTGTAAAGTAGTATGTAAAGATGCAAATTTTAAGGCTCAAAAATCCACTACTAATTCAGTATCAAGGTTTAGAGGAGGACTTATAAAGCAAATTCTTGACCAAACTCAACTGATGGTATTTTTCACAAATCACATTCATATGTGACCTTAAAATAAACTGCCTAGTGTTTGCATTAACTCCATTGCATTGGAAGCATCAGGCTCACCTGTTTCATTTTAGCTAGAGTCCACTCAAGTTAAAGATTAGGGGCTGTATTAGTCTGTTTTGTGGTGGACTGGATGAATGGGTTGGTTGGGTTTTTTTTGATTGCAACCTTTAGTTTTCTAAAATCAATCCACATTATTTATGTTTCAGAGATGCCTGTTTTCTACTGTTTGAAGGTTAGCTGTCATGGCATGTCCCTGTGTTGCAGAGAGCCTGCAACAGTAGAAATGAGAGACATAATTTCTATTCCTATTCTCCCTAAGACAATCCTTATAAATATTACAAAGGTGAAAGAGTGTTCAGGACAAAGTACATCTCCAAATAATTTTTAATTTCTTGTTGATTAAACAACCACTGAAGCAGAATAACAATGTGGAAAATACAAAAGTAATAATGCTATTTTGTTCTACCTTTCTTGTCTGAATCAGAGTTTCTACACATGAAGGTGAGATAGTCTTCAAGATGTTTAGGTACTCTCAACTTCATTTGCTCCTAAAGACTCGAACATTTTCTAGTACCTATGAAGAGGCCAGTATTGTTCTCACTCTATTAAAAATGAAACACAATAAATATTATCTAACAGAAGGAGGGAGAAATTTCCCCAGAATAGAAGGCAACAAATTGTCAGCTCTATTTGGACAAGAACTTTAATTTTCAACTAAGCAATCCCATGTACTAGGAAAAGAAAATCTTTTCAATTTAGAGGACTTTGACAAATATTAATATATCACAGTTGCAATGGGATTCATTTGTGCTGTGGAATCTAAGAGGTCAGTACATCTGTAAAGACTTATAGTACTTAAGAGATGATCGTACAAGACATATGGTTTAATCATGATGTATTTAAGCCTTTTTTATCTGCTTAAGAATTCAATGTTTTTCTTTCTCTAATTTAAGAAACCATTTGTGATTCCTCTCAACGACCAAAAAAGTATTAATACAGCAGCCAAAGTGTATTAAACACTTGGACTCAGAAAAGTCAAAATTATGTAACTATAATTGATTACAACTATGATTAAAATATAGATATAATGATTTGAGTGTTAATCCTTATAGGCTTGACATCACACTATAAATTGTTATATATGGGTGAATTTCCTATAGAATCCCATTTATAGCACAGTAAATCCTCAGAGGAAGATAATGAAAATGTGGAAGGACCCTGTGATTTATATCTCAGCATTAATATGTTTATGTCACTAAAGCTATCTTCTAAGAGCAGTTTATTTTTCTAAAATCATGTCCTCCCAATAATGATCATAACCATTGTTTTATTTTTATAATATTAACACACGCACATCCGGTGCTGCCTGAACCATGGTGGAAAAAGCCTGCCAGGGTCTTAGGTGTCTGCTTGTCACCATTGCCCAACTTGCCCTTCATCGTCGTTAGAAAGCATATGTTCCCCCTTCTCACTGATGGCCAGAATTTGGTACAGGAATGTGGCAATCACATGCTGTAAAATTATTCCCTGTGCCAAAATTATGGGAAGCTTTCCACACAGAAGTATCTAATCCACAGAGATTGTAGCCTTTTCAAACTGCACTTATTGAAAGTGGCCTGCTTGTGCTGTGACTTGGAATTGAATGCTCAAATCTGTAAGTGCAGGTCAAGTGTGCAGGCAGCCACACGGAACAGGCTATTGAAAGGGTGCATGGCTACAGCATCGCCACATGGAAATATGACTCCTGTAAACTCAGCCACCAAGTATCACCTTTCAGGAATGTTTTCTTATTTTGTATTCTCCTCAGTCTTATTATTTAACAAATAATACTTGTATGTCATCTATCTAGCAGTAGAATGGACTAGAGCACACACAGAACATGAAATATATTCCTTTTATCACCCAAACAAGGGTTAATATTAAAGGTCATTAGAAAAAAAAAAATCCTAAAATTAAAAGTTATTAAACAGTCCTGCTCATAGATTATCTGATTATGGACTAGGAAAAAATACAAGTTAAAAGTTAATTCAAGAGTATTAACTTGCACAGTCTTAAACATAGGGTTTAGTCTTTAATAATAATCAAGCCTACAAAGCAAACCAAGGAAAAAAGATATAATCTTAGTGCAGAACACCCATATGTTAATTCATAGCGTAGACAGGAAGCTGCAGTTTAATTTTACCTTGTTCAGGCAGTTTCTATCAAGGACACCAGGATTTACTTTTATCTGTTAACACAATGATCTTTCATACTGTTCATTGACATATGTTGAAAATATGTCATTCTCTAAAGGAAGAGAAGATTAGCTTTAATACATATAGAAGTTTTAAATCTGTGATTTAAAGAGGACTAGGCTTTTGAAATCTGTAGTTTAAGCTCTGAGCATAACCATGGGCAGTAGTGTATTTCTATCACTATGATGCATGTCAAAAAAATATTAAAGATAGGAAGATGAGGAGTGTTTTATAGCAGGAATCTAGTGGCAGCAAAGTCTACAAAAGAGAATAATTTGATAATTTATTAATCAGAAATTTTAGAACACAATATATACCTCAGCTGGGTTCCTAATCAAAGATGAACTCTGCCAATGCCTGCACGTTGTGTTTTTGGCTTGATCTGGAAGACATAAGAATTTGATTTGGCAAAGGTTTGGCTGTAGATGGAGGCTGCTCAGATAGCACTCTATTGGTTGTCCTTGAGGAAGTACAGTGAGCTTGTAAGATAAGATGCAGGTGTTAACCATCGATATGTCACACAGCATTGAAAGGACTTAAGGACAGCAATAACCTTATTTGTTTCCTAAAATACCTGTTGTATTCAGAGGGCATCATCCTACCTTCCTTTCGTAAATAAGTAAATATTTATTCTAGGTGAAAGGTACACTTACCCTGAGGGACAAAATTTGCCCTTGTGATAATATGGAATACCTTATAATTTATGCTCCAAATGAATGCTATTGCCAGCTCAAAAGGATTCTGCAGCATTTGCTTTGCAGATACCTTCCACATGTGGCTATGGTAGAACCTCATGTGATACTGCCAGTGCTCTGAGTCTGCTATGCATGGATTTGGATAGACTAAGTATTTGGATCTAATACTTAGGATCTATTGATAGGAAGCATCACAGAAATGGACTCAGAACGGAAAAAAAAGACATTGTATTTTTATTTGTGCAAAACTTGAAATGGTGCAGCACTCTTTTCTGTTGGAAAATCCTGTTTTGTCATGCTTAAGTTTTCCTTCATGCGTTTTATACTGACAAGTTGCTTTAAAACAAATTTTATTGGAATCTTGGTTTATAATTACATTGCATGTTGGTACTAAGCAGCCATATTTTTAATTAACAAAAAATGCTGCCATGGTTATATAAGAAATTTTTTTGACTCTAAAAAGCCCTGGTCATTTTATGTTCAGACTATCAGCAGCCAGACACTGTTTACTTTTAGTGACTGCAGCATGTTTATGTGTGTCTACCTCAACAATTAGAAACAAATAGCCCAGAAAGGATGTACTCTTAGCATCTAAGTAAATAATGGAGATGGATAAATGAAAGTTACTAAATCAAGATGAAATACATTTCTAAAGCTGTGTCAGCTGTGCTTTTGGGCCCAAGGAAAACAAAATTGATCACCTGGTCACAGTCCAAGGTCAAAGGTCTGAAACAGAGACTGCTGACACTTAGGTAAATAACATGTTTAAAACAAAAGGACAAGAGAAGTTTACATCTAAAAGGGAAAAGAAAAAAGGAATATACGTATACAGAGCAGTGTGGCATTCAGAAATATGTAAAGACCTTTTATCTCTTTTATTTTCTTCTTCTGAAATAATTAGAGATGAAAATCCATCTGAAATCAACAGAATCTTTTCATTGATTCATGAAGTTCCAGGTTTCATAACAGATGTCCAATTATGTTCTGTACTCCAGTACTGAAGGGAAAAATCAGCTTTAATATCTTAATTTTTGTTCCTCTGCTCATGTTCTTTTTCTTAAAGTGTTAGAAGCATCATGTTCTCAAGACTGTTTGTCAATAAGTAATTCTAAAATTTTTTGTAAAATATTAACAATAAAGTAATCTGTACAATCATGTTTTATCCCATGAAATGAAAAAAAATGGAAAATCAGTCTTGCAGAAAACTGTGCTCCATGGAATTTTGGAGATTTTGGTACTTCATAAATGCATGAGACTCAACTCTGTTTGAGGCATCACAGAAAGTTTTACAGGGGCATGACTTGCATAGGGGATGTGAAGCAAAGCCACAGAGATTTTCCAAAGACTGTCCCACTGGATATATTATTTTCTTTAGTGTGGGGGCTACTTGATATCTATTTAGCATAGTAAAAGCTAACATTGTATTGATACTGTAGCAAAACAGGCAAAATAAGTCTTATTTCCAGAAAATCAGGGAGCATGAGATAAACAATCTTTTTCTCAAGATTAACTACGAATTATACATCCAACTCAAGTTTTGATTATAGCCTGCTCAGATAACAGTGCAAATTCCAGATGAAATGCTGATAGAAATGAGGTTGTCAGCAGTCTAAACTACCAATTGATCCTTTCACTCAGCCAGAGATATCGTTATAATTATTAATTATTTCATTTTTACTTGTGCCTTAGGTCCAATAAAGCAAAGTGACTGCATTTTCAGAAACTGTTACTTTTCAGTCTAAGATGGTTACTGCATCACCTCCAGTCAGAATAAAACATCTCTGTTGTGTATCAAGATTCATCACCCAGCTGAGCTAGAATTCCCTGTTTGCTCTGCAATTGTGGTCTCCTACATGACAGTAAAATTTGTGAAGTCCCATCTCCAGGTTGCCCTGACATTTATTAAATATTTTAGCCAGAAAGAAACATTAAGAAGGCCTACAGACTAGGAAGACAATTTAAAAACCTCTAAGAAAGGAAATATCTTATTAATTCATTAAGTCAAACTGCTTGTATCTACACTTGTATGACTAGAATTATGGTTCATTAACTTCATTTCTTTATATGAGTTAATTAGCTCAGAGGAGGCCAGAAATTAATTACCAGCTTATATAGTTTGTGCAGAATGGCATTCTGTTTATTTAGTTTCTCCTATTAACTTTTAATCTCTTCAAACAATAAAAGAGGTAATTAGTATTTTATAAACAAAAATGAATGCAACAAAGGCAAATAATTTGCCAAATAGTGAGGCTCCTGTGTGGAACCTGATAGTTGTGTAGTTCAAGTTACAGACCTTTTCACTGTTAAGTATAAGCAAAAGGAGATTGAAAATATAGGTAGTCTTCAGGCAGGGCCATGCAATCCATCATGAAAGAAGAGCTACCTACTAATACCTCACAGAGCAGAAAAACGAGCCTTAAAAAGTTTCCAGCTGTTTGAAAATAATTGCCCATGTATTCAGCTACAGTAACAGTTGTAGCCAGCTTTACTAAGGTATGGGAACAGAGCGGAACAAAGTGGGAAAACAGAAAGAAACCACTTTCGTTTAAGTAAAAAAAGACACAAGAAAGCATTTGAATGAATATATAGGCACATAAATGAGTATACTTTCAATGCATACTATACAACTGTGATACAAACAAGATCAAAAATCACCAGTGCCTAGTGTTTAACTAAGGTTTTTGCACTAACTGTAACATGTATTAAATCTGTTTAGCAAATTACAAGATAAAACCCTGCATTTTGGGAACATATATTGAACTTTGCTTCATTTTTTTCCCTCTCCAGAGACTGCATATGTGACATTCTTTGTGACTTTTGGTAATTTTAATAAGTACATGCTATATCTACAAAGATACATCATAGAATAGATATTCATCACCATCTTTTTTAAGTACATGACAAAATAAATGCAAATATGTGTCAAGCATGTTACTGAGGAAATATTTCAGGAAATTCTTGATGAGTGTTTAAGATTTTTATTAGCACTATTTATTCACTTCCCTACATCTGCAAAACCAGGTGCCTTTGTCCAACTCTACAAAACCCAGAGAGAGCCATAAAAGCCCTCTTAAAAAAACCTAAAACCACCATGAACTTAAAGTCTGTAATCTTGAGCCATTCATGGACTAAAAAAAAAATTGTTTCTCACTGAAGAGTGAGCCCAAGCCCTTCCCACTGGTATCCATTTAAAGTTCCAGTTATGTATTTCATACTGTGAGACTGAGAACTGCTAATGTTTCTGTGTACAAGAAAGTGCTATAATCTTACCCTTTGTTAGCCTTTGGCTGTGTGCAATTTGTGGAAGCAAAAAGATAAAATATTGTGGGGTGGAATGTTTTGCCTGTATGAGTCTTCTTGAAGAGTGGGTGAGTCTCAAAATAAATTGATTACAAGGCACTGGCTAGATGTGTTAGGCAGAGAGACCTTTTTATAATACGGTTCTATAATTCATCACTTACCTATAAAATTAACAGTCACTCCATACAGAGCTGCTTTTGGGTAAGGAAGGAAAAGGTACAATGAGTATATGAACTATTTACCTTAATTGCTTAAATTTTTTTCTAAAATCAAATAATATTAATCAATATATTAGTAAAATGACATCCAGTACAGTCTTTAAATAGTGAGCATTTGAACCAGAATCCCCTGGCTAGCGCTGTTTAATTTGTGTCCTAAAACCAACATAAGAAAGCCTTGTTGGAGTTGCTCAAATCCGAAACAACACAGCACAGGTCTTCCTCATGCATAGTGGTGTAAGTTTAGGCTCAGCTAAAGACAACTGAAAAAACCTAACTGACCACAAAGAGACAAGGATTTTCCCCAGAGAAATCCTACACTTCAGAACTCTTTCCAACATCATCTAAGCTAAAAAAATAGAAGTGTCCTTTCTCATACTGGGTCTTATTATTAGATCAGCACATGACATAAAAAAAGAAACATTTGGAATAAATCAAAGAAACCCTCTGCTAGAATTAAAAAAAACCCCTTCTTTTAAATGACAGAAAGATAATATCCAATAACCTTTATTCTTGTATAACTCTAAGAATAAAAGCCAAAATAATTAATGCCATTTCGGAGGCTGTGGCAACAAAGGATGAAACGGTAACTTTCTCCAACATGACAGAGACTTTGAAAAGTAAAGGAATTTGAAAGGATTTCAAGGCATTCAATGAGACCTGAAGCTGATTGTATCAATGCTTCATCAATGAAACACAATATTCCCCACTATCTCTTCAGCATACACAAAGGTCTTCATTGGAATTGTTTAAATCATCACGATTAATTTTAGACTCTGACAAAGAATAGAATTTTCCTTTCTCTCTCTGTCTTGTATTTTATTCTTCTTTTGTCTTAAAATCCTCTTGATGTGAAACAGCTGCCATCTTCAACCTGATTAACAGATAGACATGGGTTCTTTATTGCCAGCATTAGCTTTACAGCACAAATCACATGGCTTCAAAAGGCTGGGGAAACGATCAAACTGCTCATGACTATTACAAATGAGTTCAAGCAATTCACCATTCCAAACTGGTGCTGCCTTTGCATGTGATTTTTCCCAGATAATTCCTGAATATGCAGACATGCCGTGTCAAGTTGGTTTCTGCAGTTCTGACAACAAACAAAACTAAAGCTCTCATCTGAGCACAGTCTTAACATGATATATATGCCGCTTTTTTTTTTAATTTGCCCCAATTATTTCAACCTAAAGACTCAGTAATATTTATGTGTATAGAGGTGAGAAGAAGGAAAGTGGTAACTTTTTAATTTTACCATTAATTTTGATTTTAATGGTAGAATGACATTGTCCTTACGGAGAAATAGAAATAAATAAATCTGATGTAGCAGCTCAGGAACTTTAATATATTTGTAAAAATATTCCTGCTGCATTCAAAAGAAGTGAGAATTTTTTGAAGTTCTTTTGTTAGTCAGTTCAACATTTTCTCTATTTTCATCTTTATTTACAATTTCTACTTCCACTACACTACTCATTAAATCATTTTAGAAGGAATTTTATTTATTCCCAGGCTAGCCTGAAAATAATAGGTTTAATTTCTTATAATTTGTAAGAAATAGAAAAATTCTCATCCCTTCCACAACCTCATATCCTTCTGTGATCCATCTTCTTTCTCTCACTGTCTAATAAAGAGAATTCTCTTAGTGTTCCTCACCCCCCACAGATACTCTGCGGGTACTCAATACTTAACCTGCACTTTGCTTAGTAATCTCTGCCTACTGCTTCAGGTACCCTTTCATCTATGGCATCATCTACTGCATTTCAAGAACCCCAAACAACCCCCTTCTCTAGAGACCCACATGGCTAAGTATTCAACATCATTTTCTCATCTGAATATTATTATTTCCTCTGACAGGATCTACCTCTGAATACCCTCACCAGATAGTCTTTCATTACTTATCCCCCTTTAGTTACTTTCTAGCTTTACAGTTCTAAATGGTCTTGCCAGACCTGGTCTCCTCTGACCTTCACTTCCTCATTCTTCCATGTTTTCACGAAAGATAATCTTGGACAATGGGGCATCTTCCACCTCATGCTAGTTTACTTGAATTTAGGTGAACAGCTTGCTAATTTTAGTTTGTTTTTGTTTTTTTTTTTTTCATTTAGACATTTGCTGAGGCTGGTGTTTCCCTTTCTCTTTTCTTCTTTCCTTGCATTTACTAAGTTATTTTGTAATTTACACCAACCTTCTCATTGGCAACAGATAGCAGCATCTTCTCTCTGATCCTAGTGGTCCTGTGTCCCTGTTTCCTTTTCTTCTGCTGCACCCTGTTTGACTCCTGCCTTTCACTTCACCCCCTGCAGCTAATTCTTGCTGAAGAAAACACCTTTTTCTTTGTCGAGACGGCTGCATTGCAAATATTATCCTCAACTGGGAGCCTCTTCTGTTCATCTAAAATTGTTTTTAAAGTCTACCACAAGTTCTTCTTTGGAAACCAAGTTACTTTGCACTATGAGGCTGCCAAATGACAGCTTCCCTCACATGTGACACTGACTTGCAGTTTACTCTGCTGAACAACTTGAGAAGAAAAGGTGACAAGCCCACGATAAATGTCTACATAGTATGGATATGGAAAACCACTACAGTAATTTCTCATTTGTATATTATACAATGCTGCTTCTGTGTTCCTCATCAGTCTTTGAATTCAATGCTATACCTATGTTTTGACCTGTTATGATCCCGTTTCCTCTTGTGTACCCATGGTTCCCTTTTTTTAATTTACTACTTAGTTTCCTTATGATTCTTACTCCTCCCTTTCAAACTTGCAGATTGATACTTTGCTGCTGCTTCTGCACTAACAGTCTGCAACTGTCTAGCCAACATCCTCAGACTCACTGACTCCGTTCCTTTTTTAAATGCAGCAGTAACCCAATCTTTAATCAGCACACTGCAGCCCGGTTCTGCCTGCTTTTTGCTTACAATTTCCTATCCTTTATGCCCCTCCTAACCTTCTGTTCCTATCATTTTTCACTGCAACCTTCTGTAGCTTTGTCCATTTTGGTAAATCTTTTGTAGGGTATTTGTATGAATCATGGGATATAAAATTACAGTGTGCTCCACTGAGCATGGCATAGGTCATCTTTCCTGCTTCCATGAAATCTGGTTACACGTTTTGGACATTTCTGTGACCAGAAGCCTTCTCATCTTGATGCATACGAAGTTAACCTTTGTCATTCCTGCATTCATTTTTTGACATGTAATCCCAACAATGGCACCTTTGAAAATGGAAGTGAATATATAATGTTAGATATGAGACTTTCATGATCACAGGCAGCCTACTGAACTATTTTCAAAAAGCAAGATTTACTTTCAAAATCTAACCTGCACAACTGATTTTTTCTCCTTCCTCTTTGTCAGATTTTTGCTATGATGAGTTATTTTAACATGGTCTGTTCTTACAAGTACTTCTTTGGTAGTCTCAATGAAAAACGTGTTTTCTGTGGCCATCAAACCCTTGCTGGATAGCAGCAGAAGAATTTGTTGCAACTTTTATAAAATACTTTCACCAATACCTTCACACCCTGCAAGGATGTTTCTGCAATTATTTTAAATAAAGCCATTTTCCCAGTGGCTTTTTTTCTTCTGTTTTAAATCCCTCTTAAAAATTTCCTCACCATAAATCCACAAAATAAATGAAAGGACATTAATTCAGCCCATCCCTGCTCCTCCCTACATCCAACCATCTCATTAAAGTTTTTGTCTTCTCTTTCTTATGGCTACATACCAGCATCCACGTGAAGTTCATACAGCCATGGTGGTGTACATTGTGGCACCATCGTGGAGGAGAGGAAATGATCATTTTTCCTCCTCATGCATTCTTACTATTGACCAAGGTTATTCTCTTTATCATGTGCAGATTTTATTGAGTGATGCCAAGTGAGAAGAATAGAAGCAAATAATGACAGTGCTGCAGTGATGAAATGAGAGACAGAGGTCGTCTAGGTTTTATACTGAACAAATTGAGTCACATCCACTTCTCATCCATTATTTAGGGGTGATTGGGCAGGCTTGGCTTCTATAGATTTGATAATCATTCAGATGTCCATATTAAATATGTAACATAAATTTCTCATTTGGCTGTCGATGACTTGTCACCGCAAAACAACAATGCATAAAAAGGGCTTTAATGTATGGATTCTCAGAAATATTTGACATAAATAAATATGTAAAAGGCAGATAATAAAATCTGTTTCTGTCTGCCTGCCAGCTAGCCTTCATGTCAAACTGGACAGCCCCATCTAATACTGTGATTTTATGCAGCTGTATCCTATGAATATTGGCCTGCACACTAGAGATTAAAGCACAGCAGATGTTTCTCTGCAGGCTAACAAATATATCACCCCTGATAACGAATGACAAATGTTGTTCCATATTGTGTCAGACAAAACCAGGGCTCTTGTAAAACAAGTGTTACAGCTGGAATAGGATATTTTAACACAGTTACCTAAGGAGTAGACAAACAGACAGCCGCCTGCTCAAAAGGTAGCAGAATCCTAACCTGCAGACATGCAGGCATAGCAGCTATCAAGTGCTGGAGTTCAGGGAAAGAGGGAAAAAAACCTCCTAACAATAATATGAAATATTCAAGGCTTTCTCTGTATTATCATTAGATTTTTGTGTGTGATCTTGTCATGGATCATTTGTAGCTATCCGCCACTGTTCCTCGGTCATAGTGATACAGTAGGGAGCATGATCTGGTGTGGAAAAGGAGAATGTGATGTTAGGAGACACAGAGAAAGTCATCCTTTTATAGTCCAAATGATGAGTTTATTTGGTTTATTATCCTGCAAACTCATGCTATCCCAATGGCTTCCAAGAGGCTGAAAGATGGATGTAAGGAGAGGAGGAAGGACAAAAACAGCCTGTGTGTTATGAAATATTGCACTAGGCTAATTAGTGTACTGCATTGTTATTTATTACTGTTTTATTTGGGTCATTTTTTCCCCTTGTGCATGTTAGCAATGCATTAATATCTGGTCAGCAGCACGCCTTAGCAGCATGTCTTGGCAGCATGGAGGTAATAGTAAGTTCTCCCTCTTTCCTATTTGCTAATTTGGTATCTTTTATCTTGTCCCTAGCAAAAATAAACCCTATAACCTTCACTGGAGATGAGGTGCTTGAAAACTCAGCAAGTAAGGAAGATAGGATCATATTCTGATGCTCAGAATATTTGGAACTTTCAGCTGCTGTACTTTGTGAATGTATGCCAGTAGCATTTTTTTTCCGTAGCTTTGGAGTTGCCATTTGTCCACTGAATCGAGTACTAAAATAAATACAGTTTTACTGCCAGCAGAGACAACGGAGAAAAAAGGCAATACAGCAACATGGCAACTTTCAATCACTTCTTGACTTGTTAATGAACTTTTTTTTCTCTTTTCTAACTGAGACTTTGCTTTTGAGCTACGGTGTTTTCCCCAAGCCATTTTATACAATGAGATGGTAACAGTTGTTTGTCTGATAAAGCACGTACTATTTAGAACACAGATGTTTGATTATTATTTATTTCTCTCCGAAGCCTGCTAATTCAGTCCCAAATGATCTTTTTTTTTCTTTTTGCTTAAATTTAATTTGGAATGTATGTTGTTGGTAAGTGACAGATAGTTTAATTATTAATAGGATCCCGCAATGCAATGCACCATAGTTTTAAAGTCATCTGGGGCCAAAACAACACTACTTCCTTCCTTCCTTATGCTTCTGGGATTCCTTGAAGAATGCAAAGGTAATTACAAAACTCATGACAAATCTGCATGTATTATGTCCTTTCCTCAACATTTGTGCTTGCCTATGGTTTTACAAAGTGCCGTTCTTACTATGAAATGGTAATGAATCAGGAGAGACTTCTGCTATGGTTGCTTCCTTGGGAGAATGGACTATCTGGGGAGCAAGGGGAGGGGGAGAGCAGAGGAAAAAAGAAAAGGGAGGGGGTTGGGATGTTGAATACTGGTGCTGCAGTACATGATACTGAGACAAAGATGGATGCACTCGGCCCCCATAAAGGAGTGTGACTCCGTGGGATCTGGCTGCTGTCACACGGAATAATTAGTAACATGATCAAAATATGAACAAGAAAACAGGATTGGGGAGCTATCAGGGAAAAAAATCTAAGGTACAAACTACTGAAATAATTGACAATTTCTCCGTGCTTGGCATGTAGTAATCTCCTAAAGAAGTTTTTTACTATGGTGATGGGTTACACTTTCTAAGATACTGAATGTCTTCACTTCATAACCTCCTGGCACTCAGGCTTTTTCATATTTATGTGAAAGCTGTGTATCAATACAAATTGGAAGGGAGGATGCATTTGCACAGATTCTGCTTCTAGTGTATAATGTGCTGCTAATATTAGAAAGCTGCAGAGCTGCTCACAATGTAGCTTAAGTTTAGATATGGGCCTAAATCTGGATGATGTCCTTGGACATTGGAACAGAAGCTTATTCCAGATCCTAAATTGTTCAATGCTTCCCAAAGCTTTCAAGATAAGGAACATGGTTACACAGGGACTGCCTTTCCAACTTCAGACAGGACTGTAAAAGCTGTGAATTTAATACTGAAGTCATTCTAAACAAGTTTGGAAATTAAATAAATGAAAGGCCTTTCAGGACGCATAATAGTGGGCATCACTTCACTGATCTGAGATTTTAGGTGTAGGTTTAATAGGCTGCAAATATGAAGGCCTGCAATGCAGCTGGGGAGTGAAAGGTGAAAGTTTCTTGGTGGAAATTTATTAAGGTAATCCAGATTAGATCATAGCTAAGAGAGCTGTCTTTAATCAGCAAATATGGTATAAAAGCCTACTCAGCAGACAGAATGCTTTAATTGGTAAAATGTTAACAAACTTTTATATATTTTACTAATGTGATTGAAATCACTGCTAATGTGTAAAACCCATTCCTGCAGAGAGGCAGTAGTCGAATGCTACCAACAACAGTTTAATTTTTAAATATTGCATCCCACTAAACAGTTTAGCCATTCCACACTATTACTGATTTGCCACCGAAGCCTCCGACAAAATAGCATTAAACAAAAGTGCAGCGATCAAAGAAGAAAACATAAATTCAAGTGAAGTTTTTTCCATCCTTCCTTTTCTTGCACTTAAGACTATTAAACTGAGACAAAGGTCACTCAAGCTATATTAATAAAATTGTAATTATCTCAAAAATAATATCTACCCTGATTTTAAAATGAAAGTTACTTATTTTGATAAGCAGGTGTCCTTTGGAATTTTCCTCAAGCTAAACAAAACCATGCCTCCTAAAGACAGCACTTTTGACAGCCTGAGCGTTTCCTAAATTGCTTTGGAAAAGTAGGGTTTGCAATTCTCAATACCATAGGAATTTTTGAAAAATCCTTTTGCCAGTCACTATTCTTTCAGAACCAAATGATTGGAAAACAATAGCCATGTCAGGAAGTAAACCTGACATAATGTGAAGAGCTTATTCTTCAAAATCTTGAATATTTACTTCTTTATTTTTCAACACAAGCCGCCCATTGCAAAAAAAAAAAAAGAGACAGATACATTGGATAACATAGTAGGTTATCACTCTTCTGTAATTTGATACTTTCTAAATAATAAAAACCCCAACCCAAAACATTATGGAAAATTTTACTGGAGAAAGGTGCCAAAACATGGTATCAAGTAAAACACAAGGGTAGTTATAGACCAATGTATATATATGACTAAACAAAAGTATCCAAAATAACTCTTAACTTGAAAATTAATATTTATTTAAACTTTATATCTATTTTAGATAAGAAATAACAAACTCTTAATTAATAAATAATAATGTTTATTTAACCACAAGAGCCCTAATTCATAACTGGGAAACTGGGGATAGCAAAGACAAAAGTAAAAATCTAAACGAAAAACAAAAACTCTCAAAACTCAAACAAGCAAAAACTAACCAGATTATCTCCAAATCTCTTAATGAATGTTTCCAAATCTCATCTTTCTGTATTATTCCCTGAGATTCTACTTTGAAACTTCATTTTTTTATTGTGGGAGCAAATGAACTCGAAACTCAGATTGGACAAAATTATTGAGCTGATTCCTGGGAAAAATCACACATTTCAAAATGTAATTAAGATATGAGACTTCTGAGACATTTGTCTCCCTTTTGCATTTTGCCATTTTTCCGCAGAGCTTCTCATATCTGTATTTCTTGAGAACTGGCCCACGAGGAGAATATCCCCCTCCAAACCAACAATGCAAAAGAAATGGAAAGCTGGCTACATCTCCTACCAAGAAGCAGTCCAAGTTCTCATTTCCAATCAGCAGTACAAATTCCCTTGGCTGCTCTGGGGCTTGGACCCCCTTTTCTCACAAAGGGTTGTTTTATAGCAGTGGAAGGAGCAGCAGTCTGTCCATCCAATGCTTCGGCAAAAGGCATCAGGTGTCACTGCTCCCACCACAGGGCCCTTTTCTCTTCAGCATGATTCTGCCTCCAGGCTCCTACCTGGGATTGCTCCCCTTCTGCTTAGTACAAAACTAGCGGAAAGGCAGGTACATTCCTGTCAGTCACCAGGAACAGGACTCTCCTGGATGGTCTGACTTCATCTGTAGGGCTTCTCTGCAGTGAAGCAATTTTTCTGCCTTTCTGTCTTGCATGTACTATTCAGCTGGGAGGGATTCCAAAGACAAACATTTGTATTAGATGGGGCCAGATTATTTCCTATTATATAATAAAGGCTGTCCCATGTCCCTGAATTTAGTACGAATGCACAGAATATTTTCTACCATGTGAGAGATGAATAATTGTGATTACTGCTGAAAATCACATTAAACCATAGGGAAGTCTATGTAGAAAACAGAGGAAAGTGGCTGAGCTTCATTTTGGAGTATTTACTTGTGCCCAAAGGCTGCAGTTGGAATGACGAGACTTGGAAATTTATAATTCCTAATGAAGACTTCAGATGTTCTTCTTTATCTCAAAAGCTGCTTCAACATAATGATACCTGTAAGACAACCCTTCTCCCTCACTCCCAAGTTTCATCTATAACTTTTATGAACACAGAGCTTTATCCTCTAGCTACAATTAACTTAGATGCTTGGACACCTGGTAGGAGCTCTTCACTGCAGTGACAAAATGTATATATGGTTTAAAAACAAATCTTGGTTGAGAATGCTTTTTTCCCCTCATAAGAAGACAAAACAGGACTAGTGGGAAAGAAGAGCCACTCAGCAGCAATTACATTAGATTCTCTGAAATGGAAACAATTAACAATCAAGCACATGCCAAAATGGAGTTATACAGGCATTTTTCACTCTAAAAATAAAGTAATGGTAATGATAAAAATGCTTCTGTGCTGTCTCTGAAAAGTACTTATTTTTAATAATAATCACATTTTTGAGAGACACAGCAGTGACTGTTATGCTTTCAGGATTAAGATTATTATATACAGCCCTTTACAGCTTCTGATTAAGTATATGACTTCCCTTTTAACAGGAGACACCATTCTCTCAGGTCTTTTGGGCTGACAGTAATATCCACACGTAATAAATTTAAAAGATGTTCCTTATGTGTTTCTATGAGTAGGAAAATTCATAAAGCTCCTTCTGATCTAACATCAGAGAAACTGTCATTGGAATCCTATATTTCTACAAGCAATGTTTTAAATGGACTAATTACATGTGACCCATTTTTTGAAAGTCCAGCACTGTCTGGCTACACAGAATTTACCATGAATGGATCTCCTGACCCTAGGCACAACTTCTGGACATGTTGGACACACGATGCTCAAGATATTGAGATTATCTGCATATTCACAGTGACCACTGGTCTAAAACTTGCTGCCAGCAACTCAACAACTGCTAAAACTAGGGTGTTCAATGTCCATAAATCAATAAAGTGGCCAAAAATTCTCTCTTATTACCCCAACAGAATTCATACCGAGAAATAAGGCAGGCTGAGGAAATCCTGACTTTGGTAATTATAGTCAGGAGGAAGCATAATGATGCAGAAGTGTTTTCCTTTCTCAAATCCTCATGCTTGTAGCACCCAGCCCTGTCTAATGAGGTGATCTTGGGTTGAACAGGCCACCGAGGGCATGCTACTGATTGCTGCAGCTACATCCACCACCTCGGATAGATACCTTATCCCAAGCACAGACTCACTCTCAGTGGACACTGAGCCATTTACCACAATAATGATGACTTTGAGGTTATTGTTGGCAATATAATTGTCAGAGGAATTATACTATTACAGAACATGTCTTACCCAGAAATTATCTGATAACCGTAGGATGTTCTTCTGAGACAGGTTCATGTCAAGTAATTGTCAAGTATTCTGTGTTTTTATACTTGTCCTGTAGAAAGACAACTAAAGTGAAAGCAGAAGGGTGTAAAACCTAAGTACAGAGGGGCATTGATGCACTCATTGCAGAAAAATGCACAAATTCTAAGGGCCTGCACATGACGATGCAAACCATATTAAGCAAAGAGTGCAATCAAGTCAACTTTTTGTTCCTATTAGAGATCAAAATATCTATTGAGAGACTATGAAACAGCATCTGAGATAGGACTTGTTTTTGTCTATGAAGGAGGGAATAACCTCCTACTCCTTAAAAGGAATAAATATGAATGTCAACTAGTAAACAACAAACAGTTAAAAACAAAATAACAACAACAAAAACCACCCCAAACAAACCTTACAGTCATATCACTTCCTCCAGCTGGAAAGAAATCAATACAAACACTCCCCTTTTGTCATACTGTCTAAATGTAATTGATGTACAGTAAACAAAACTGAATTTAACCAAAGATGAGAAAAAACAAATTCATCCACAAACTCTGGAAATTTTTTGGGAGCTCATAGTCAACCTTTTATGTTCTGCTGCTTAGCATCCCTCTCCTCCTACCCCAACCAATTAAGACGAACACCATATTTCTCCCCTCCTTTTTCGGTCAAAGAATCTTGGCACAACCAGCACAAACAAACTTTGCTAACAGCTTTAAACTTGGAAGGCCCGCTTTTTAAATATTTGCCGCTACATAATTGAAACAGCTGTTTTAATGAGATACCTACTGTCATCATTTTACCCTGGCTGAGCTGGGTGACAACAAAGCAGTAATAACGAATTCAATAATAATTAACTCAGGTCATCTGCTCATCTGTCATGGCTCATCAGCTTTAGGGAGAAAAATCCCAGTGAACTTCTCTCTTTTGTGAGCTTTCCAAAACTCTGCAATAAAATGCTTAGAGAGGACTCTAGGTAGCCCTTCAAAAGTTCTAAGCAAACTGGTAAGTAGGTTAATTAAATTTTATGCATGTTTAAATGCTAATGATTACATTCCTAACATTACAGTGTAATCTGTTATGGAATGATGTCATGCAAGCAGTGGTTTTTAGTGCCGAACACATTTCCATCCTGATGTGGAGTAGCTCTGGATCATTTGTCGGAGGGCAGGAAGTTGACAGTGGTGTTTTGGAGCCAGGTTTTACATTTAGATCCTCTCCCTCTCTGTTGAATGTTAAGCAGGGGAGTTACAGAAAGCCACTGAGTTTATGCCTACTGCCACATCACAGAGGGTGATCCAACATACCCACGGCGAGTTTTCTTTAGCTGCACAATAAATAAATAAATATAATAGCAATTCTGGGGAAAGCAGTAAGGATGGCATTACTCCCAAATTACTCTCTCCCCAAAAGAAAAAAATATTTTGCGACTCACACTGAGGTAGGTTCTTTTCGTGATTTTTTCTTTTCCCTTTTTCATGGAGATGAAAATAATTTTTCGGAGATTAAAAAATATTCTTCTAAGAGAAATCAAAGGCATTGGTGTATGTGGTTTTGGGTTTTTTTGTAAAATTATTTTGAGCATAAGAAATTAGTATCTTTTAACATGGATTTTTTTTCTTGAGGGAAAAAAGCTGGTTCTTGTTTCTATAACAGATCTTTATTTTTTTTTACTTAATTTGGATCAGCTTATGAATTCTTATTTTAATAAAGTTATAGGATAGCTGCTGCAAGCTTTCGAGCTCATTTTGCCATTTTGCTTTCAGTGAAACCTGATGATGCATATAATTTAGGAAGTAGGTGTTTGTTGGTTCATCCATAATCCCTACCTGTATAGTAAAAATTTTAAAAATACTTTAAAAAGAAAAGAAATCCAATTTCAAAAATTTTAAATGACAGTAGCATATTTTTTGTCATATCAGTAATACTATGACCAGTTCCATTTTGAGAAAGGATTGTGCTGTACACTGATTTTAAAAGCAGCAGTAACGAATACCAGGTAAACATCAGAATCCTTCCAACATGCTGGCTGAAATCTCAGAACGACTTTCAGTGATGCAATGTGACATGAAAAGTGAATTAACAAATTATTAGTACAGGATCACCACCACATATGTAATCTAATTAGACACCTAAGATTTCCAAAATCTCTGAATTCATGGGAAAGCCTTCTATTCTCATCTCGCTTTCTGGACTTTTTGGCAAAACCTGATATAGTTAAAATTTTTTTCTGCTGAAAACTATACGTATTGACTACTCAAGAATAACAATGTAAAATACATTATTTCACTACTCGTTACTAAATTATTCCTAGGCATAATTATTAAATAAAACAAGAAGGTTTTTTACTTCTGCATAATAGCAAATAAACCTTCTAGAAGAAGAAGAAGATGGTTTTACAAAGGACTAGGAATGCTAAATAAATGTAAGGGAAAATGAATTTTGAAATCCGCCAATAGGAATACTTTGTTTTCTAAATAAGAAACAGGGTTATATTTGTACTACTCAGCTAAAGGACATAAATAGACTTAAATCACTATACTGCATTAGTAGATGTAATGCATATTTCCAGAACAAAGGCTTTGAAAATTGACATGATGTCTTCATAGACTGACGTACATTCAGTACAGTGTAAATAAAAAATATGCTTTGGGCAGGAGGCAGTAAATATGACTATGTGTGTGTAAGGGTATATTAAAAGCCTAACAGTAGATATTTTAAAATAAAATAATTTCATTTTCAAATATTGATTACAAAAAGCACTTTGAAGAACTGTAACACAAAACTAATAATGCAAAACTAATAATGCAATAATACGACTAATAATAATAATAAGCTTTACTCTGAAAGTATTTTTTTGTGTATTTTATGAAAAATAATCACATAAATTTTTTTTTTTTCTATTTTTTCCCCATATTTATACAGTAGGTCATGGCACCACAGAAGCACTGAAGAGAAAGAAAAATGTTTTCGGCCTGTAATTCAAGATTACACATTGAATATATAGTAAATTTTGACTCCTGGATGGCACCCATGGGACCAAATTCTGAAGTTTTCAAAGCCATTTTTAAATTTTTTTTTTTTTTAGGTAGATTAAACTACTTTTCATAAAGTGAAATCTGTTGAAAAATTATCATTAGTTTGATACATTTTGAGGATTTACCAGTTTAAATGAAAACCCCAGTGTAAAGAAGGTCTTTCTGTGGTGGAAAGATGGTGTTAGTGGCCGAAAGCACACACCAGAAATTACATGCAATGAGCCTGTTCTACTGTGTCTCCTGTTATGAACAGGGCCTGTTAGTAACTAAACAGAAGAAAGAACAACTCAAAAGTTCTTTGTGTAGCATCTTCCTTGAGGACTCATGGGTCTTAGTCTTTATTCTAAATCTAACGCCACCACCACAGAGCTCCCTCTGTTCATCAAATGTCCTAGCTATATTGTATCTTTCTGTTCTCTCCCAAATTAATTCACAGGTAAAAATAAGGGGTCTCAGTTTCAAGTTTCTGTGAAGCAGATGCTGTGGTTTTCAGATTGTTTTTTTTTGTAATATTGAAAATGTACAAACTGACGCACAGCTGACAGTTAATCAGGTAAATGGCTATAATCACATAAGGAGGGAGCAAACATTCAGGGAAAGAGTCAACATCATCAGTGAGACTCTGTTGCTTCTGGAAACATGTTTACCAGTTCAACATTGATGCAATACACTTTAATAATTGGGACCCAATACACACACAAGGATTGACAGACAACAAATTACTTTCTTCTGCTTCTGCACTAGCTGCTCAGGAGGTTGGCTTTGCTTTGGGGGAAACCCTCTGCTTTAGGTGTGGTTTCAGGCAAAATGAGGAACCTGAAGTTCTCCTAACTGAGAGGTGGGTGTGGGTCAGAAACGGAAGGAGCGATCATGCTGTGGGACATTGGGAAAGGGTGAATACTACGTATGGAGCCTGACTGAACTCCAGGTTCCATAGGAAGCTGAAACTCAAGACAACACCTACCCAACTGGAATAAAGAAGTGGCAAAAGCACTGCCTCAAGTCTGTAAATGGTTCATATGGTGCAAAATCAGCGTACAGTTCTGCTGACATTTTTCAACCAACGGTTGCTATTTACACTGGGTTTTTTTCATCACTTGTGTTTTTTACTGTATTATGCCAGAGACAAGAGATTAAATGATACCTGGATATACTATCTGGTTATTTTTAGCCTCTCACGTGTGGCCACCACATGAGCAAACAGATCCTACCTCTCAGGACTAAAAAATGGAAACCATAACTAACTCTCTTCTCGCTTCTCTTTTTCAGTCCCCTTCTGTGTCAACAAATTCAACAGTCCATGTTCAACCCTGATTCATTGGGGTTCACTGCCAGAGTCCTCAGTCCAAGATAATGTTTTATGGTGCTAAAGGTTTTACAACTCATGGGGGCGGGTTTGTAAGGTCTGTTTAACCTAACCTTCTTCCTGGAATATTCCCACAAAAATGACATGTAGGAAACTCTCATGTGGCTAGTTGAATCAAGAAAAAAAGAGTCACGGTTTTACATATATATACATTTTTGAGAATAATTTTGACATAAAAATTCCCTCATAAGAAATGTACTCTTTAATGGAATTTTCAGAAGAAATAAAAAACAAACACCCTTGCCTCCTCTATAATATCTTTCTTTTTTCTCAGTCTAAAATATTGATGTTATATCTAGTTTATTAGAAAAACCGCAAATGTCTATGTGAATTTTGTAAAGGAATTTTCACACTTATGGCACTCTGGTGAAGAAGCAATTCCACATAGATGAACACTATGGTGTATATAACCTGGGAATTACATTGTCAAGATTATTTCTAGTTTTAGTAATATTATAAAATTAACTCAAACATCTATATACAAGCAGTATAAAACAACAGATATTTGGTAAAAAATTACATAATAATCAGATAAAGTGTTTATAATAATGATTACCATGAAGATCCTTGTTCTTATTTTGCATACATTTTATTACTGTTATGATTTTGTGTGACATACTGTGCTCTGAGAAAGATCTTGTCTCCATGCAGCAAGAGAGAAGAAAAGTTGTTAATACTGCTTCAGAAGACACAGCTGTGTATTGATGACCTAAAGACTGGCAACAGCTACAACACTTGCATAACAGACAGGTACTCATAAAATTCACACTAGGGAAAAAAACCCCATTTGTTTTTCTAAATATGACATAGGAGTTTAAAACTGGATACAGTAATCCACAGGTCTTCTAAAGGAAAGAGCCACGTGTAATGATTTCAGTACTACTGTGGAGGCAGTGCACATCTTCCCTTCTTGTAACTAAAGGACAACTGCAGAAATTTTAAATAGGCTGGGGAAACTATAAACAAACAAACAAACAAACAAATAAAACTGTGACTGTAGTTACAGTGGTGTAATTTCCTGTGACCAAATCTAAGGCATTTCTCACATGAAAGCATTTGCTCAGGTAGTGCTCGAACTAAATACATCCTGTTTTTCATGGCTTTTGCATAGCTCCCATGCAGATGCTGAAGGCAGCTTACATTTAAACATCTCAGAGCATGAGAAAAGCACTACAGAAATACCTCATTCATGTTCAGTACTGATTAAATTAAGAGCTTAAAATTTCCCTTGTTATTCCAAGGGTGCATGTTTGATTTCTCTAAGTCTAGTGGCAGAAGTCAATCTGTTTCTTACTGCATTTAATAATTTCTAAACCGCGCAAACTTTGGACCCATTTCCAGATATCCAAGAGGAGTTTTGACAAAGCTTGAACTATTTTTAGTCTGATGAAGGAAGAACTTCCTGCGTCACAAATGCTCACTTTTATTTTCAAACACTCAGACTTTTGTACACTTCAGAGACTGTAGGGGTGTTTCTCTGAGAATAGATTTATTTCTGTGTACAGATACAGGTGGACAACAAGCCCAGTGTTGCATCTACACCTCATGCAGAAGCCAAAAGCCAGTGGTGCTGTAAAGTGCTATAAGCCCGTGAAGGCCAGATTCCTCAGCCTTATCTGACCATCACAGCCTCTGGCTCTTACTAAAAGTTTCTTTTATGGTTTCTTTTATGATCTCTGGACACTGGAAAGAAAATTCTATCCAATATTCACACATAAAGTTATTCTCTTTATAAGGGATAAAATCCTGAAGTCAGTGTGAAACTTTGGTGTTCAATCAAAAGCAATGCCTGGTCTCGGTAGGCAAAGCATGGACATATTTTCAAGGGCCAGACATAATTTCCCTTTCTCTTATATACTGAATGCATAAACAATGGAAACATTTCCTATTAAAATGAACAAAATATCAATTTGTAACACAATCCTGGGGTTTTATATTCCAAAATTTATTTTATTTACAAAACAAGAAATCCTGTTTCTATCAAGTTGGACGAGACAGTTTCAAACTTAGAAATTGACTCTGCAATATTTTAAATACCAACATTTTTCCATTTATTTTTACATCTTGTTTATCTAATGTTACATAGATTTTGTTATTTTGTCACATCTGTTTCACTATAAGAAACGCCATGAATACTGTTATTTTTTAATTGAAAATCATAAGGACAGATGACACACAATACTGAGGAAAAAACCTACGTATTTTTTCCTTAGACTAAAAGATAACTTTTTATGGAGATTGTAAGAACGGAAATTAATACTTGATATCTTTGAAGAAATACAGTTTACTGAATTATCTAATTCTCAATTTAAATGCAAGTTCTGAGTTTTAAAAAGTCATTTAATATGTTAATGGGAGACTGCTATTTGCAGTAGTGTGAATAAATATTATTTGTTGATATATGGAGCTATAAGTAATATTTCCCATACTCGTTAAACATAATAAGAGATGTTGTGTATCGTGGTTCTGGAAAGGGAGTTGTTGCTTGATATTTGTGGCTGAGAGATAAGGGGGCAGAGGGAGAGAAACAAAGAGAAGGAAGGTTCTAGAAAAGTCCTTCACCTTGTAACGCTGACCATAGCTGAAAGAGTAATGAGTTCACTCCCCTCTCTGGGGAAGCCTTCTGTTGTCGGTGTACTGTATCACCAGTTGTTCCACGTTCAAATATGTAGCTCTATGTAAATGGAATAATCCAAGGAAAACGACGAGTGCTTTCTGCAAGAAGTGAGCGAGTCAAAACTCTGCCTCTGTTGAACAATATTGCCAACATTTTGATTCCCTCCTGCATGTGATGAGCAACAACATAATTAGATTCACTTCTAAAATTTATTTACTACAGTTTGACTATCCACTCCTGTCCGGCCAGTGCATTTATGCCTGTGATTAATATCAGTGTGACTTGATACACTAAAAATAAAACTTTTCATGCTATATGTTTTACATCATTGAGATCTGGCAGGCAAATTTGCAAAGCTGCTTAGAAGCTGGAAAAAAGCCAAGGGATCTTGCCAACTGTAACTAGATACATGAGACAGGTGAGTCAAGACTTTATGCAAAAATAGGCCCATCAGTGGCTGAAGATGCTCATTTAAAACAAACAAACAAACAAACAAAAAAACCCCCAACCAACCAAACAAAAAACCTCTCAAAAAACCCCTCCAAACCCCCCCCAAAACCCCCAAAAAACAAAGCAGAAGTAGTGAAATAATAAATGATTACTTGGTTGTATTATCTGAATTAGGATCATGCAGGCCTCAGTACCAAAAGTATGAGCTGAAGTTAACCACAAAAAATATCCTTCTTTCCTACTATCTTCTAGAAATTTCCATGTGACGAGGTTACCTTTTATAAAAAACACCAAGAGTAAAGGTTAGTAAAATTCAGGCCACAGGACTGACACAAATACCTGAAAAGATGCAGAAGCACTGCATATTTTAAATAGATAAATAAATAGATAAATTTATGTACACATAAAACCTACTTACCCCTCCATGATGCATTAATTTCTTGTAAACGTGTATGTTGGACTAGAAATTCTGTTAACATTAAAAGCATTTTTAAGATGTTCTATTTTAAGTATTGCACAGCTGAACCTCTGGACTCAAATAACATTGACTATTGACCTGAGCTGGCTAATCTGCTGAGTCTGTTTGGAATGCTAAAATTTAGCACATTTATAAGATCTTTTCAGGATGAGCATCATTAATACAAGGAGATCAATAAATATGCAGTGTTCAGTATGTTCCTCCATGTACTCTTTATTACAATGATTAAACTTGACCACAAACATTGTATTTTTGCGCTTTTAGCACAGAAGATGCATGCAAGTTTCCAAAGTGAAGGTGGAAATTTTAGGTTGGGAGCAGATAGAAGTAAGGGCTATCTAAGCAAGGACTTTGGGTTTTATCTAATCAATTAGATAAGATCCCTTTATTAATGGGACAACTGGCATGGACTCGCAGAGTTTGGGATAAGCCATTTGAAGGAGAGGATGATATTAGCGTACTGGAGGAAGCCAAGGAGAACAAAAAGGATGAATCAGAGATGTGACCTGGAAGCTTGCTAGATGAGTAAAAGGAGCAGGCAAGCTATGGTATAATATACTCAATGGAATACCTTGAAGGAATTAAAAAAAGGCTGTTTGGGGCAAGAGGACTACATGGAGATGAAAGGCACGAAGCCTGAGATTGATTGTAATTTTTAAAAAGGGTGAGAAACCATTAAGAGACACACAAAACGTGGAAAGGACAGGTCAGATGGGTGAGACAAAGGGGATCACACTTCAAGAACAGGTGAGAGAATTCTTCTCTACACTTCATTTCCAAATTCACAGGAAAACAAAGTGGAATGTTTCTGAGTCACATCATGCATACAAACATTCTCGAGAAACCGATCCTGCTCTAGTGCTAATCCAAACAAATAATCATATACTGAGAAATTCTTACTAATGCCTGAAACTTAGATGCAATTAGTGTAGAAATTCTGTCCTGCTGAAGACCAGTGTTTTGTTATAGTAGTACAAGACAAAATGTTTTGATTTTGTTTCAAATTGTGATTTTACATATAATCTGCTTGAACTAATATGAAGTTTTCAAGGTTTGCTTTTCGAAGAAGTAAAACTCATAAATAATGTCTCTCTGTGCAAATAGAATTCAGCTTCCTTGCATGTGTGAGAACTTGGTGTGTTCATTTATTGCTCTTTCTTCTGGACTTTTGCCTTCTGAATCAGGGGAAATGTGATGGAAAAGGCTGCCTTCTCAATTTTGGTATTTCTGGACGAGAAGACAAGCTCTTATGAGTGAACTGAATACTACCAAATAGTGCTGCTCCACTTTCCACATGATGCAAGCCAAGTCCTTTGAAGTACACATTCATAGGAGACATAAAAGGAGGACATTTCAGAGGACAGCTTGAAACTCTGAATAGTGGGACTTAGAAATACACCATGGAGAAGAGATACTCTGTGTCCTGTAGTCCGAGTGCTCACTCTTACAACCTGAATCACAAGTATTCACTATTTTAACAGTTTCTGTATGTCGGATGTTATTTGTAGTGGGAATAAGGTAGACTCAAATAATCTGAGTAATTTTTGCCTGATGGAAGATAGTCTGTGTTCCACAGCACCTAAATTTACATGATTTTTTAAATTTTAGAAGCCCCCAGTCATAACTGTTAACATAAAAATTAACTGTAAGCAAAATAGTAAAGAAAAAAGGGAGAATTTTAACTAACAAAGTGTTAGCAGATGTCTTTTGATGCAAACTAGGAATTTCTCTTTAATTTTTCTTCAGCTACTCATCAGATTTTTTCTTTTGTATGTTATAAACTCTTAGAAGCTTATAGAGGCTTGAATTCATGTAGGAAGCCATAACCCATACAAGGACAGAGCTGCTTAAGTTCTGTGCTTATTTTACAACCTGATCTTTCTCGTCCATGTCTTAGAACTGCTTGACAATAAAGTAAATTCAGTTTTTTTCATTGATTAACCTTATCTTAAAAAGTGCAAATAAGCTATTGCTTTGAGTGAGGCAGTACAAATTATGTTGGCCAATCTTTAAGCTGGCACCTGGAAGCTACAGAAGATAGACTGAAAAGGCCTAAGTTACTTTAAAAAAATCTTCTTTTATTTATTGAAGTTAGTTAGTTAATGTTTCCTTTTTTACGTTATGAGTTATATGCTTTTAAAAAAAGATTCAGAAACACTGATCCTAGTTGAATTCAGATGCAAACAGATGTATATGGGTGGTAGAAGTGAGGACACGAAGGATGACAGACTCATCATCGTGTACACCTGCAGCAATGCAGTTTAGATGGCCTTACCTTCACTGCAGCTGGAACTGGAAATGGAACTTCAGGTACTTCAGGAGACTAAGGAAAACTCGGGCCCACTAAAGAATGTGGAGTCACTAAAACAATGCGTGGAAAAACCTGAGAGTTGCTCTGTGCCTGGGGGTGGGTGGTACATCTGCTTTTAGGTCTCCCACATCTCTTGTGGCAGACTTCAGGAGCAAGAACTACAATCTGCAGTAGAGGATGACCAAGTTTGGGACTACTTTGTAAATTGGACATACCCATGGGGCTGGATGAGATGCATCCACCAGTGCTGAGGCAGCGTCCCAATGTCTTTGTAAAAACATTCTCCATAATGTAAATTCTCCATCTTTACAGAGAGGTAGTGGTTTTAAGTAGAGATGAGACAAATATTACATCCACCTTTAAGGCAGAAAGGCAAAACCAGGCAATGGCAGGCCATAAAGCCTTAGTCCTGGAAAGACTGTGGAGGAAGCCCTCATTACAGCTGTGTTCAGGCACCTGAAGGGCAAGGAAGAACTAGGAACAGTCAGCCTTTATTGGTATGGACAAATGGTACTTCACCAGCCTGGTTGTCTTCTCTGACTCAGTCTGTGGATAGGGAGAGGAAGGCAGTAGTTGTGTATCTTGAATTTAGCTGGGCTTTTGACACAGTGTCCTTCCAGTTGAACTGGGAGGGGCTGGAAAACTGGCTCAGTTATCAGGATCAAAAGGTCATTACCAATAATTCAGAGTATAATTGGTATCTGGGTAATAGTGGTGCTCTTCAGGCTCAGTACTGGCACTTATGTTGCTTTATTTCTTCAGCTGTGACATGGTCAACAGGACAGAACACGTGCTTAGAAACTGCATGAAAGGTTTCAGATCAAGGAAGGTGGTCCTGGAGGACAGAAGTGCCTTCAAGATAGACTGTGACAAGGATGGAACTATGTGAACTTCATTGAGTTCCAAAAGGAGAAAGTCCTGCACCTGAGACAGACTCTAGGCAATACCTCGTCATGGGTGCAGGCTGGCTAGAAAACAGCTTTGCAGAAAGTGATGTGAAGGTCCTAGGAAGGAAACTGAACATGCTTTCTTTCCTCAAGGCAGGGAGGAGATCCATAATATACTGGGGTGCATTATCAAAAGAATAGTCAGCAATAGTCAAAGGAATTGTAAGCAAGGGAAATCCATTTAGACAAAAGCAAAAAAATTTACATTCTGATAGGTTTTAGACAGTGGCATAGGTCACCCGAGGAAGTTGTGAAAGCGTCATGTTAAAGATATTTAAATTTTGATTATATGGGGCCATGGCAAATAAAATATAACTTGGAAGTTAGGCCTGCTTTCTGCAGGAGAGTGGACTAAATACCTTCAGAGATGGAGTAGTTTAGGTCCTCAGTCTAAGTCAGGGAATCACCAAATCAGAGAACAGATAAGGTTTGAAGGGGCCACGGGAGGTTCTCTAGAGCCATCTCCCTGCTCAAGCAGGGTCCTCTAGAACACATTACTCAGGAATGTGTCCAAACAACTTTTGATGATTTCCAATAATGGAGATCCCACAACCTCCCTGGGCAGCCTGTTCCAGCGCTTGGTCGCTCACACAATAAAGAAATTCTTCTTCATATATAGGTGGAACTGGCTGTGCATCTGTTTCTGCCCATTTCTTGTCCTGTTGCTCGGCACCACGGAGAAGAGCCTGGATCCATCCTCTTGGTACCCTCCCTTTTGATACTGATAGACATTGATGAGATCCCTTCTCAGGTGCCTCTTCTCGAAGCTGGACAGGCCCAGCTTTCTCAGCCTGTCCTCTAAGAGAGATGCTCCAGTCCCTTAATCATCTTCATAGCCCTCCAATGGACTCACTTCAGGAGCTCCATGTCTCTCTTGTACTCAGGACCCCAGAACTGGACACAGTGGTCCAGGTGAGGCTTCATAAAAAAACTATTCTTAAAGGTCAAAATGTAAATTTTTTTTTTTCCTTAGCTATTTAGACATTGAGCATTTAATTCTGAACTGCCATGAGGTACATTTGGTGCACCTCAAGAAACTGCATATGTGAGGGTTTAAAGCAATCTAAAGTAAAAAATACCGTTTTCAAAGTAGCTTGTGTTTTTGTGTTCCCAAAGTAGACTATATTTTGCATCAGCCTGCCTGCCTGGAGAACAGGTAGTGATGAGCTACAACCAATATAACTCCAGAACTATAAAAAATATGGTTACACTGACGCACAACTGTACCAGAGTTAAGTAGCCCTGAATAAGAAGGCTGCAGCTTAATTCAACCTGAGTGCTGTCTTAACGCAGGGAAAATGCCTCTGGGATTTCAGGCTGTCTCTCTGCCGTGGTGCCACACTACATATGCAGCGTCACTGTTATAGGGAGACCACACTACACAATTACAGAACTTTCTAGTGGCTATGACAGATGAAATTATGTTTTCCTGATTTCATCCAGAAGAAATATGTAAGGGAGCTTACATATTAAATGCTTCTTAATTTTTCAGAAAAGCTCTATTGATTTAGTGGATAAGCCAGTGGAATACTATGTCCTAAACTACAGGAGAAATATGCACATGCTTGATTTCTTTTCCGGTAGGAAAGTAATATAGGATGAATTGCAATATTTAGTTCAAGCCCACCAATAGCAAAATCAGGACTGTAGCTGTAGGTAATAAATTTGTGCTTATTCCTGGGAGCATATATCTGATAATTAAAAGCAGAGCTAGTGGTTTAACTGGAAGATGTTGGTTAAGACTATTACATTTTTCAAGAAATTTCAGCTTTTGATTTTTCCTAGTGTGACAGAGGATAAGGTAACGCTAAACCTTTAAATGCATCTCAATGTATTTAGAACAACTGGGTCACTATATACAGTGTGAAATAATGTGAAATATTTACATGGAATATGAAATGCTATTGCCCATAATATAGCTAATAACCACAACGAGAGAGAAAACGGTCTTCTGATGTGTGAGACTTTATCAGATTTCTTTCTTTTGTGATACTCACACAGGATAAGATGTTGAATTCTCAAAAATAGGGCATGAGAAAAAAAATCAGCTTCAGGTAATAGCCAACTTAAGTATTTTTTCCAATAATGTTCAAAGGTGTCACTTTAATTTTGCCCATTTTCAGGTATATTTTAATGGCATTTACATATCAAAATGGGTAGTTTATATTTTCAAAAATTACAGAAGGAAACAATATTAATAATTTCAAAGCCATCCTTCTCACAATAATATATGTATATATTTGTTTGCTGAATTTTATTTTATCTTTTTTTAAATGATACCAAGCCTTTCCAGAAAGAAGTTTTGAATTTGAAGGACAAATGCTTTTCAATACCACTATCAACATACTCTGGTTATTTGAGAAAAAAAAAAAATCTGCTTACTTTCTGTTGCTAGCAGTAGAGCCAGCGAAGACAGGAGGGAGAGCAGGGGGATGAAGAGTCTATCATTTTTGCCTCTATGGGGGATTTTAATCTTTGAATAACATTGGGCATCAGCTGTAACATGTATGAATTAATCACCTTATTCATATAACTGTTTACTTTTATTATACCTCTAAAGGAAATTAAATGAATTTGACCTGTTTCAGCATTTACAGCTGTGTTCTTGAAGAAATTTTATTACGAGTTTCAAAGTTCAAAAAGGTTATCTTTGTTTTGGGTATTTGGTTTGTTCTATTTGAAGACAGAGACATGAGCAATTCATCTGAAAGAAAGTTTTAAAATTGCCATTCTTTTATGAGTTCTGCAACCATTTTGTATAGACTTATATTTTTTCACCAACAGATGACAAGTTTGGAAAGTAAACTCTTTTTCTTCATGCTAATATTTCCAAAACCAAAAAGGGAAATGCAGTTGCATTTGCTTTCTCTATTTTGATGATAGTCTAGTGCAAAAGAAATTTGAAATTAGAATCTCTGGTGTGACCAGCTCTGAACACAAATTAATGAAGAGAACAAAGAAGACATGAACTAATCTCACTTTGTAGCCTAGCATGCCATCATTGCTGAGATGATCCTATTTGTATTTATAATAAAACAGATAGTCAAATGCAAATTCCTTAAAGGAAAATGAAACCTTCTCCGTATTCTTATCTGCCACTGTTAGCATTTTCTTAGCTTTCCTCCTCTCAGAACGGTCCATGGTAAACTATCAGAAAATGAGTAAAGACAATGCCTAAATTTCATGCATACTTGCATAGACCAAAGACATTATCATTGTGGTACAGAATGGGATTGGAAAAATATGCAGCCCTTGGAAATGGATTAAATGCACATACATTTTGTAATGAGTGACTGTAATGAAAGTCAAATGAATTATAATAAAATATAGAGTTTTAAAAAAGAAAACTACTCAATGCATAATGTTGCTAAGAAAACATTTAACAGTTTTTCACTGCACGCTATTGTCAAAGTAAATAACTACCAAAGACAAACTTACAAAGTGGTTTTAACTCTAATGTGATGCAGAAAGTCAGTCATTTAATTTGTTAATTAGTATTATGCCAGAAACTATCTATTCAATATGAAGCAAATATGTTTACAATCTTATCTGCCATCTGTTTAATAGATGGGAGAATACTTAGAGCTGGGATTCTCAAAGAGGGCTGTTGAAATTTTGTTCTACAATTAGTGGAGCAGATTTTTTAATTCTAGAGGAGTTTCATGCTCAGGGAGCACCTCTGTGAAGGAAACTACATTACAATGCTGCTGTTCAAGATTAGTGATTGCTCATAGTTGCTTCTGGCAGATGCTTCCAAAATGCAGAAATACATGTATATTTTAAGATATATATTTTTAAGAAAAGGAAAAAGAAAAAAAAAAGGCATCATTAGATCCAGAAGATTAAAGCAGGTTTTGTGAGGAGGTTTCTATGACCAATTTTCATGGCAGCACAATATATGGGTCTGAGTACTTTCAGCACTCTTCATATCTTTCTGTAATCAGCAATTTTGCAAGCTTTCTTACAAGAAGCCCACAATTATGCAGTACACTAGTCATTAAAGTGAATTCTCAAGGTGCTTTTTAAACTGGATGTTAAGAATGGATATTAAATCATCGTTTGGGAGGTGGATGAAAATAAAAACCTAGGTAAGAGAGCATTCTTCCTAGGATTACAACTTCTTTCTTTGCCCTGTTTTAATGTATTTTAATTTTGAGGAAGGCTATAATATTGCCTAATACTGACTAATATTATTGTTATTATATATTAGAAGACAAATTTAGCCCAGACAGAAAGGTATTTATTTTCTGAAAATTAAAAACATTTTCATGTTTAATTTTTAAAGATCAAAAATAAGAGTTGAGAAAAATACTAACTTTTAAACATAGGCTTTGTGGCTTTTATAATTTTAATTTCAAAGTCAGTGATTTGACAGGACTGCCTTTTTAGATGTAATTGATTTTACTGAGTATGAATGAAACATTTTTTGACACCAAAAGTGAGAGACAGATTTTTAATGTAATGCTAAACTTATCACGATTCAAGGATTTTTATATCTCACAGCAAATTTAAACCAGGCAAATTTTCCAAGTGGATATGAGATAAATGTAAATGATTTTCATAATGAAGCTGAACATTTTTACATTTCTTAGGATTTTTCAATTTATAAATGACTATTTTTAAGTGCGTAATATTTATAGGTGACTATTTGTAAGTGCAAAATAGTTATAGCTGCACAAATAAAACATGATGCTTACAATGTAGTAAAACAAAATCATTAAAATTTTTAGAGCAGAGATGTGCTCCTTACCAGAATGGAGAATGTTTTCAAAATGCCTTCTTGAAAATTGTTTCTCCTTTATTTTCAATAGAACTGATTTTGCTAACTTTGTTTACCTACCTACTGAAGGTGATAAACTTCCTGTGCAGGATTTATTTACACTCCCTTGCGTACATCTTAGTTTCCCGAAACGTTTGTGAGATTTTACGCAGTCATGCGTCAACAGGTGAGATGGTGCCACAAGGAACGGTGAAGATTTTGTTGGTTTACTGCCTTCTGTAGGATGGCAGCAGTTGAGATCTGAGCCCTGAGTCTCAGCTTTGCATACCACACCGTTCATCCTCACAGAAGAAGTACAGTGTAGCAGAATGGTTCTGTCAAATGGAAATATTTCGCCTCTTCATTTTCAGGCAGCAGGTTAGAGCATTTCCTTTAAAACTGATCTCTCCCTCACTGCCCCTGCCCCCTGGGGGAATAACAATTAATTGTGGAGAAATTTGTAGCATAGCATCAGTTTCAAGAGGACATTCTGAATTTTAAAGCAATTATCAATTTTTACCTTGCTGTTGTACAGAAGTGTACAGAACTGACCTCTTAAGCTGCATATCATGAAGCAGCTTGGTGAAGGGGGGAGAAGAAGGAAAGCTTTTCTGAGCCCTGGGACCCCTCTATGTAAACAACATCCTTTGTAGCATGCTCAGCTTACTCTCTTGACATTTTTTGTGATACCCTTATATGACAAGAGTATTGGGTGGGGAGATCCAGCTAGTTCAGTGTAATAGAATTTTGACCCTAGTGCTTCCACAGCAGTGAATGTTTAACTCCAAGAATATCTGCAGCTGCCAAATGTATGTATTTATAGAAAACAAAACAACAGCAACTGGTTAGGTCAGGAACTCGGCATCTGTGATTTGTCTGCAAAGACTTTAATATGCGCACTCCATCCGTTCTACCTCTCCTCCTTTTCCCTTCTTCTCCCAAAATTAATTGCATTTCTAGCTAACAAGGTTTAGTTACGGAGGCACCTGACTCCTTCAAACCTTTTGGACACAATACAAAAGTCCAGTAGTAGACATTACAGGATTAAATCCATTGTAACATTCTAAAAATCAATTCATCTGTTCCTAATAGTGTTTCAATAGTATCCTAGTAACCTTTTCTGTGAAGCTTCATATGGTCTGTATTTGCAAACACTATTAAAAAAGGCCTTCTTGCTTTCAACAAAAAAAAAAGCTAAATCTCTTCACTGAGCTGCTGGAGAGGTGCAGACTCCAATGTGGGCAAGTGTATTTGCCAACATGCCATATGGGAGCCATGGTTGGGACTTTTTTTTTTCTAGAATAATTAAATGTTGATGGCAGAGTTCAAATGGATCATTAAAATTCAAAAGTGTAAGAAACAGATTTTTTCTTATGTTGCTGAACGCTCCAGAGGGCTGAATAGCTAGCAGAAGTGAGGCAGGCTGCAGCAGTGATCAGCGTGTGCTGTGATGGTACTAATTTGATCATAATATAGTCATCTCTGAAGATTACAGCTATTCAATTAAATATTCTAATTAACCTGAAGTATTAGGCAAATGATACTAATTACAAATATTCTCCTGAGATTCACAGCAATGAAAATCCCACTTGCAACTGATACTTCTAGCCAATGTTTCGTAACACAATGTCCTATATCATAGGCTTTCAGAATATTAAAATGCAGTTAATTTGCCTAAACCTCATTTGTTTAATGGCATTAGCATTTTGTTTGAAATTGTAATAAACGTACATCCCGCTTTCAAGTAAAATTTAAAATGAGTGTACTCTTGGGGTAACTTAAGATTCCTGTTTACAGACCTAGCACTTTATTCAGTAAGCGGAACAGTTTGAGCTTAACTTTCAGCCATTAAACATATTGAAATTGTTTAAAAATGCTAATAATTTGTCTTTTCAAATAAGAAAAAAAAAGGGATATTTTGCAGTAAAATTTCATGATGTTACCCATGTGACCAGTTTCCTACTGTGAGGGCCCCAATGCTTGAACTTGCCTTGTAGTTTTTTAGTAGAATGTTTGTCTTTTGTAGGTTGTGGGTTTCTGTTTGCGTTTTTAACTCCCTCTCCAGACAAAGCCACAGGGACCTTCTTTTTTCGTTTTCTGCCTTTCTTTCACACTGCACGTGGACTCCAGGTTGGGTGTGCCGTGGCTTTTGGGGGCTCTGATTCCTGAATGGTGCTCGTGCACACCTTGCACTCAAGTGCTCTTCTCAGGTCATTTGCGGGGACAGCCCAGCTACTTTACCTATAACTGCACTGAGAACATAACCTGGTTGTCTGTATGAATTAGGCAGAATGTTACTTGGAAAATACAGCACAAGGTAGATCTCTTGGCTAAAACAAACACAAAACCCCCCCCCCCGGCACTCCTGACCGCCTTCTGTGGTGAGTTTTGTTTGTTTGTTTGTTTTGTCATGGCATGAATGGGGAAGACAGACATTACCCACCAACATAAGTGGCTACTTAAAAAATAATCCGTTTGTAGCAGTTAGAGAAACAGAACAGACAGCAGGTTTCAAGTGCTGTTTATGAGCCTCTTTTGTGCCCATCACCTTGTTAGAAGGCTAAAGGAATGGGAATGTTTCTGGCTTTCCACATACTGCCTGTTGATATGCATATAGCCTTTCAAGTTAAGAGATCACAAAAAAAAACCTTTCTAGTTTTAGTGTTATATTATATTATACTAATACTGTTGCAAAAATTTATAAAAGTTTAACTGATTTGACCAATGTCTTCTGTGATTATATTCCATTTCCTAAGATCCTAATGTAACTGTCTGAAAGAGAATAAAAATTCTAATGCTCTACCTGGTACTTCAGCCTGTGATGGATTGTCAACGGGGTAAAAGCAAATGAACAAAAAGATTTTCAGAATTTCAGGATTTTCAGAATCACGCTATTGAACTACAGCAGTGCAAATGAAGCTAAAGCAATTTTACAGTATGAGTGACTGTAATTTTCATTTTGCAATTGGCTGAAGTATAGTTCAGTGTTTGTACTGGAAACACTGGAAGAATTTGCAGCCGAGCAGACCTTTCCATGACAGTTTCCAAAATACAAAAAAAATGCAAGTACTATTTCTCTTCAGATCTCAGAAAATTTAGAACAATTTGCATCTGAAACACACTGAAATCATTGGACCTAAACTTGCAGAACAGGGAGACTGCAGAGATGGCATCATGCTGCCATATGACCTTTCATGGAGCAGGAAGGAGACACAAGGGAGCACGTAGTAAACTTGGGATAAAAGAAAATCCTGGGCAGTCTGTGTGCAGCCCTTGAGAGACATGTAAGGACTGCGGGTTTTGTTTGGTTGCTCGATTTTGATGCTTTTCTTTGGTTGCTTACTTTTAACCCTTACGTAGCTGTTTTCCCTTTCATGCTATTAGAGCTTGTTGAAATTATTAAATTCCCCTCTCTTTCCTTACAGAATTAATTGAGGGTTTATAACACCTTATTCTGACTTGGAATCAGCTGATAGGTTGCAACTCTCCTTAGGTCAAGCACATACATTAGTATGACTTTGATTTTGGAATAGGATATAAAATGCATTTAATCATTTGTATTAACTCAGATCCATGTAGCAAAATTCTCTATTTAGAAGCGTACTTCTACTGGACTGAGCTTAAGAAAGTTTTGGAGAAGCATACAGGGGTGTAAAAAGAACAGAGAAGATCCAAATAGAGTTATGTGCTTTCATCTGTTCCCCTTTGTGTTGTGTGCTGTGGAGGACTGGACACATCCACTGACATGGAGCAGCAGCAGAGGGAAGGGTGCAGCTCACTGAGGGTGAAGCATGGCATGGCATATACAGCTGAATCCTCTCACTGAGCCTGCTCAAATGGGACAGGGAATTGAAAATAAGGGGTTGGCTCAGAGTTTGCAGGAAAGGTGTTTTCCTGGTCCAGATCCCCATTTTGACTATTAATCTCAGCCCTCATTTAAATTCACAGTAAAACTGTGAGATGAGCAAAGCCAAACAAGCAAGCACAAGGTAATCACCAAGGGAAAGCTAAGGAGAAAAAAACAAAAAAAAAGAAACAACTGAGGAAAGAGGCAGCATAAGCGGGGAAGGAGGGAGCGGAGCTGTAGAGCGTGCATGTACATCTTGTCCAAAGTCCTGCGGGAACTAGCTGCAGCTCTCTAGAGAATCACTGAATTGCTATGAACAAATAAGCACATTCCACTACCATATTAGCCCCCTGAACAAAGTGATTATGAATAAAACACTGTATACATAGATGCCATAAAGGAGAATATGTTCACATTTATGTGTAGTGCAAGTAACCAAAATGACACGGTCTTTATTTATGTGGGGAGTTAATGCAGTGATCTATAGGTACAACCTTGTGGGGCAGTGAATCTACTAGAGTGATTTACTTTTATAAAGGAAATGAATACACTGATGTAATAAAATTGTCATGTACTGCATTGATCTCCTTGCTGCAGAGTAAGTGAGGAGGAACCAAAATTTACATGAAATAAATATAAAGGAATAATAACTGAACAAGAGTTAATATGACAGAGTAAGGAATATATTTACAAAGGAAATAAATACAGTGAAATGATCTGGTTTTACGAAGGGAGGACATTTAAAGGAATCATTTCCACACCTATAGAACCAGGAAGCTTGTTAGGTCATGCTTTGTAAAGTAGGGAATATGGAGCAGTGCAGAAAGTACAATGGAGGGAAACATAATTATATTATTAATTTTTGCTGACCACAGATATTACATAGCAAAGATGTGCCTATCTGCGCAGCTTGGTGGAGTCACAGTCAGGGAAAGAAATGTCAATGATATGAAAATGAAGGACTTGCCCAAAATGAAAGAGACATGAAGCAAACTCAGGCTGCTCTGTGGAAACTTGCAGGGCATTTGGGTTATCACCAGTAAAGGTTGTCAGAATGATTTCCTCAGTCCAGCTGGTGCAGATGCTGGCATTTGCCCCCAGTTATACACTGGACAATCAAAACCAAATATCTACTATGAAGATGTGTGGGTGATGACAGTTATAATGAAGGCAGGATATCAAACTGAATGAGATGGAGTGTAAGGAATGAGCCAATCTGGGAACTTGGAGGTTTTCTACATGTAGCCAAAGGACTGCTTAAATAAGTGACCTGGATGATTAAGTCTCATTATCAGACTGGCATTATATGAAGTCAGTCTATAACAGTAGTTCTAAGGTAAACAACACAATAAAAGTAAAAGCCAGTTCTATACAAAAGCTTGAGTTCTTGGTTTGACACAGAGATTTCCTGTGTGGGAGGGGTGTGGATATTGTGGTCTGTACTATGCTGAAGGTTGGGTCATTGGATGTAGTGGTCTGCCTTAGCCTTATACTCCTAAGTCAGACCCAGTACTTTCTTGCTTCCTGTCAGAAGAGATGGAGAAAGAGGGCAAAATATATGAGATAAGAAAGATCTCTGCTTCTGAAACACTCATCCCTGCCTTCATTCCTGGGCCCATTGAAGGCCTTTCTAAGGAAGTGAGGGTAGTCCCCAAATGCCCTCATCCTTGTCAGCTCTGGTTGTGTTGACCCAAAACAGTATAAAGAAAGAAGCAGTGTGCCTGTCTGCCATATTCTAGATGAGAAAGCTCACAGACAGCAGGACCAAGCAAGGGCAGGTTTTGATGCATCTGACCCACAGACTCACTCCAATAATGGACACAGAGAAGTCTTCAAAAACTCTTTAATCTTGACCCATAAATGCTCTGTTGTCTTCCATCCCCAGACAGAGCTCCAAGCACTCCAGCAGCTCTCTCACCCAAAGGAAGATTCCTTCTCCTCATCAAATAGTTGGAGTTGGAAGGGACCTTAAATCTTATCTAATTCCAACCCTCCTGACATGAACAGGGAAACTTTCCACTAGACCATGTTGCTCGAAGGCTGACCCACGCTGGCCTTCCCGTTTTCCCATCCTGAATCCTGTCCTTCCTTGTGGCTGGCACAGACCTTTCCCGTGAGAAATTTTCCTTCTCTTCCTTCTGTGTTCTATAAACAAAGATAAAGTTTGGGTGTTATTAAAACAGTTCCTCGGGTTTGAACAGTTCAAGCCTGGCCAATTAGGCCTAGGGGGAGGTTTTGAACTAGCCAATCTGAGTGACCTTTCAAGAACCTATATAAGCTAGAAATAAATAATAAAAACACCTCTTTTCCTATACTATGCAAAGAGCAAGTCTTCATTTCTCAACAGTGCCTCAACAGCGACACTTCCTCAAAAGCCAGTATGCCCCTCATCGCAACACTCCAGTCATGGGAGCCAACTCACCACATCTCTGTGACTTCCGAGGATCACTGCACTGCCACTGCACAAGTTCATCATGTTTATTGCCCACATTGCATGCATTAGTATACAGTTTTTCTCTTCAGAATTCAGGTACAAAGGAGACATAGAAGATAGCTAGAGGATGCTTGATGTAAGCAGGTAGTCTAAATAAAAGAGTGACGATCAGCATAGAAATTGCAATTTAATGCGAGTGTGTGCTTTTAAAGTAAAATACTACAAAGCATGAAAATGGATTTCACTAAATGGAAAGCTGTAGATCTAAAATTACATACCTTTGAAAGAAGCCATGTTAAACTATAGCTAATCTTTCTAGCCCACCCTAAATCTGAATATTAACCTTCTGTGTCTGCTAAGTATCTTGAGGACGTCTGTGTTATGTAATGAGTAAATAAGTGAGGCCTTTCCTTGTTCTGTAAATTTGGTATGATTTAGTGCTTTGAAATACTATAGTACTGTAGTGTGAATAAATGCAACTGTTCAGAGGGGCAAACCTAGAAAGCCGTGCCACAGACATTCTTGGCAGTGTTAAATTCTCACAAAAAAATCAAAGATTAACTCATCCTTTCTCCTGGCACTACAGCCTGCACAGAGCAACAGAGCAATGGAAAGAATTTCCTGGGGCATTGAGTCAAGTTTGTACACATTCATAGAAAAGCATTTCATAAAATCCTGTTTATCCAGATGAAGGTTTTATACTCGTATGCCCTGGCTGTATTGCATGCCCTGCTTCTTTTGGAAGGCTGTTAGGGAACAGTGACCCAGAGCATTTTCAGTGGTTGTCAGAGACTGATCCAGATCACACATCTGAGATGACAGTTTAGGTTTAGATATCAGACAAGTTCTAGCAGGTGCTTAACTCGGGGGATCCAAAGCCACAATGAGTCCTTTGGTAAATTCTGGATTCTGTTTCAAACCCCTTTCCTAAATTTTGGAGCAGCCCAAAGTAGGATTATGGGCAGCCACCCATCTCTTAATAAATGCAAGCTTAGATGAGTGTTTTGTGGAATAGTTTCATTGTGGTTTTAGGAGGGATTGCTAGAAAAGAGATCGACTCTTTAAAAAGAAATGAAGCTAGTGGAAAAAACAGGCATTCTTGATAGCTATATTTGATTCTCGAGCATGTGAAATGTTAATGGGAACCACTCTGGGCAGCACCTTATCCTTTATCTGCAAATAGCTGCAGCTTTATCAATTTTATTTTCAATTTTTTCTGAATTCCTCTAAAATTTCTAATTCCCCTTACTCAAATCATAGCTTTCTCTCTCTGATGCCACTCCAGTGACCAGCAGGAGTTACTATCATAACTTTGCTTCCTGGAATGGCAGTGTTTTGCCAAGCAGGCCAGCCAAATTGTTGCCTCTGATGATTTTTGGCAGTGAATTATCAGTCTGTAGGGTCACAAAACTAGTGCATGCATAACTAAATTTGTCTAAGGGACAAATACAACATTCAAATAACACTTTCAACCCACATATCATGAATTTTTAATATTATCATACTGCTTGCAGCTTCCAAACACCTGCTACAGCCAGAAAGTCAGGGATTTTTACCCAAAGTGAACTAGACCTCTATACCACCTCATTTTAGTACTAACATATGCACTCTTAAAATGCTTATATGTGATTCATAAAGAGTATATTCATTCCATTGTGCATACAGGCACATGTGAATTTGGGTGCATATATATATATAAAGTGTGTGTGTGTGTGTGTGTGTATTGAGCTACATACCTCCATCACAGTAATTTAAGGCTATGCATCTTTTTTCTAGAAAAGCAAACCTTATAAATAGTCTGTTACCTGTCTGGATGTTCACATCTAGCAGAGGGCCTGCATTTATGCAACTATTTTGAAAACAACCCCCAGTCCTCTAAAATAACAACTATGCAACTGATGCAAGGAAAATAATTCTACTCAGAATAAAATCAGTATGAAAGCAGGCAAGTGTGAACGCCTGCAAAGTAACTATTTTGTTACATCTTTTTATGACATAATTATATTGATCTGAAAGACACTCATCCAGAACCACAACCTTTTATACCCAAAGAAAAAAACCTTATAATCTTTTCAATCACTTGATATTCATGGTCTTACTCAAAGGTCTCTGAATATGTCATGTGTGTAATACCAATGCAAAATTTGGCACTATAGTCACTACCAGCAATATGTTTCAATAAGGTAATTTTCTTGCTGCCTAAGAACATCAGCAGGGTGCAATCCTGAACAAAAACAGACTATGACATCTTATTCAAACATACCTCTAGAGGACAAAACTATACTTTATTAAAGGAAAATGGGATTTCAGGATTGTTTTGACAAGCGGTAAAAGCATGTACCTCACTTTACATACAGTAGAGAGTTTTAAATTCAAAGTGCTTGTGTAGCCATCCTTAAGTAAAGGCTGGAAGAAAAATAGTGCCATTGTAACTGGGTTATACAAATATACAAATGAAGCCTTGCAATCTATTTTGTGTGGATTTTTGTACTGGGCTACATGATATGAAACTAAGACATAAAATGTAATTTTCCTTCTTTTATCTTTAAAGAAATCTTTTTTTTATACTTAACAAGGAAGCACACATGTTTATTCTTTGTAAAGTTAGCATACAGATCCTTTTTAATATCAGATAAGAGCATTCATTTCCACCAAGTGTGTTTGTTTTTCTCTTTTGTTTTTGTATTTTGCATTAAAATCTTCCTTTTTCCTGTGTTCTCCACCACTTCCATGAGTTATTATTATGGTGGAGTGTCTTTTTTAAGGGAAGGGGGAACAGTCCAAATGATGCCTTTTTAAAAAAACCTAAATTTAATTACAAAGTATATACATTTTTAGTGTTGAATTCTTCATAGAGTGTTAATATATCAGGTCAGATACTGAATAGTGCTGAACACGTCTCTTGTGACGTACTAAGCACGTGATGGTGAGAGATGATAAAATAATAGATTTTTTTTCACTGATTTCAGCACGAATAGAATCATTGCTTAGGACCATCTGCCTTCCTCCAGGGTCATGTTTATGTTTATACTTTTAAGTGGTTGGTGACCATGTGTAAAATCTGTTCCTAAACTTGAAAAACAGTGATATAGTGCTTTGTGCATTAGAAACATATTGATATGGAGAGCATTAATTGAGCAGTTTGGCAAGATTGCAAGCTAAGAGGAGCCTGTGTCATTATGGCTCTAAGTGAAAACATCCAAAAAAAGGGCCCCGATACTCCCTAACATTTGTACCATAAATTACCACCAGATTTGTTGTCGTTTGTTTATCTGAAAACAGATTTATGCTCTGTTATTTGAAATCTGTAATGCTTCGTTGTTCAAAAGCAAGCACATTCAGAATAGTATGCAATATGACAAGCATCTCTCCTGGTAATGCACTGTTAGAGTGGATGTAGTACAAGACTGAGCATACTTAATATACACAGTGCCAAGGTTATTTGGAAGATCCTAGCCTAATTTATTTGACTAATAACACTATTAAGCAGCTAATAGGGCGATTTTAACCAAACTGAAATCTTCAAGTTACACAGCTTACCTCAATTATCACCTCTGTCAGATGAGAAATTATTGATGGCTGCTTTGGACTAATCTCCTTGAAATCCATACTACACTTTATTACTGCTGTTTCTGCATATTCAAAATGCCCATCACTGCAAAGGGAAAATGTCATCAGCAAACTGGAGCCTTGACAGCAGGACTGAAAGGGATGCATGCTAAAAGAAATTACAGTGATGGATACTTTACCATAGCTGTGGCTGTTGAGGTGAGTGATGCTGGACCAACAGCAGTTTGTAAACTGATTTATTTTCATTTTCATTTTCTTTCCTTCAGAAGAAGTACTTTTTAAAAAAATTTTTTTGGAAGATGCTAAACTCGGCTTTTTTTTTTTTTTTTCATTTGTACCTCCTTCCCTAAGAAAGTTATAAGAGTATTTCTGGATAGACTTGTGAGGAAGAGGAAAATGAGTATTTTTACTCTTTGGAGTTACTTAAAACCTTTGCAGACCTCCCTTTAGTGGCCATGTTTGAGTATCTACAGCCAGCAGGTTTGCTAAAGGCAATTTACTGACAGAAATATTTTGGTTTATGATTTAGGTTTTTTTCATATTGAATCGTATTGTCATTTGATATTATCTACTTTCCCCATTGGTCATTCCACTAGGCACTTGTACATCACTCCTTCCCCAAGACTGAAAAACACAATATATTCACAGCCAGGTGCTACAGAAAATGTTTAGGAGAAATGTCACCACCTCATTGTCTCTGTGCTTTTTATCCATCTGTGACCTTCCATCCAGGCTCACCTGGTGCCTTCCTTTTAGCGTGGTGTCTTCCTCTTCATGTCAGTAACCAAACTATTTAGTAATCTTTGTTCTAGCCAAATTCTGGCATTCTGCAGTACAGTTTCATGATTCTTCCGAGTATTTGACAGGCATGTTTGAGTTATGTACTGGGGAAGAGAATTGGGAAGGCTCTCAAAATTATCAAATGACAGAAAATAGCACTTGAAAAAAAAATACACATACATGCGCATATACAGGTAAAGTCCAGTATCTGGTATCTTATATATGACAAAAATATATTTTTCTATGACAAACTCAGCTGTACTTAACTGCATACTTCAAGATTATGGAGGAAATAATCATCTCGACCTCTAGCAATGAACCATGCTTGTGTTGAAATGTAAAGATTTATACCCTTGGCATTTTTGTATTTGAACTAATGAAACCAAAGAGGTCACTGTAAATTCATGTAAATGCCTTGATAAATGTACATTTATTTTCACCTATCTTTTAATATTGACCTATATTGTGCAATTTATAGCAACCCTTTTATTGCATAAACTTCCAAAAGAAGGAATAAATAGCCAAAGCTGGTAAACCCTCTGCAGCTTAATGATGGAAATCTTTTTTATGGTCTTTGAAAGAGCACAGCACACATATATAGACAGCAATGAAGAACAGTTTGTGGGGTAGGAGGTGCGTATATTTGGTGGGGTGGGAAATGGGCAAGGAAATACACATATTTTTCCACCCACCAAGAGTTTACCAGTCTTACCATTTTCAATTATCAAAACCTTGAATCCCATCTCTCTTTGTCTCCACTTAATGCAGTAAGCAATTTTAATATAAAGCAAAACCTCACTTGATATGTTAAGTTAAAAATGCATATTTCATTTTGGTTTTTTAAGCCCTAAAATTTAAGGCCTAGTGATGCCTGTGAAGGGGAGGGGAGAAAGGAGAGGAGAAACAAGTATGCCAAAAACCAGAAGGCTAAAGCAAAGTTCACTAAGAGGTATGAACAGAGTAGCAGCAGTGAACAAGAAGCTGGAAACAGCAAAAAGCTGTGCACGACTGAGCAAAGAAGGGTTAGGCCTGAGGAAGAGGAGTGCTGGTAGAGGTTATTGAAGGATATATATATGAGGTATGTGGAAAAATATCTAAAGAAACACCTGTATAATTATATTACCAGAAAATTTGGAAAACTTATAATCTATTCACAATTTTGCTGCATATTCTCTTTCTCTCCTAGCTCTCAGAAATTCTAAAGACACCCTAATTTTTCATGTCAACTTAATCCTAAGATATTGCATAGTACTTCTCAGAGACTGTGGCAAAACCAGGTCTCGTTAGAGGAATAATCCTGAAGTGGTATGATATAGTGCAATAGCATTGCTCAAGGATTCTGAGTAGAATGATATATAGCAAAAACTGTTATAAAATGAAAGACAGCCGAATGTCAAGGTCCATATTTTTATTTAGGCTAACCACTGCTGAGTCACACTCTTAAGAGGTTCCCTACTTCTGCTTGGGATATATAAGGCACATTCCTTTTTCAATGGCCTCAGAGGACAGTTCCTGGAAGGAAAACCTCTGAACAGGCTCAAGTAGTGTTATTGATTTTGAGTTATCAAAAATAAATATTAAAAAATGCAAGCACTGTGAAAGGATTAATGTGGTCACCAGCTAGAGTGTTATGCTGGTGGAAGGGCAAGAGCTTAGCCTAGCTCACGTATGGAAAATAGCTTGGAGATGAAAGCAAACCTGTGTGGCCCAAGCTGTCTATAAGCTACTTTATGTAGAAATCTCATAGCTCTCACATATTTAATACAGCTCCACAAGGATTGTATTATAGGCTCCAAGAGATTCAGATAATTAAGAGCCTTTGTTTACAGCAGGCATGCAGGGGATTGCATTCCACCAGAACCTACTAAAACACAAGGGTTTATAAACTTGAGAGAAACCCCAACTCCTTTTTCTAAGCATTGCTTCCTCCTGTTGATGCCAAAAGCTTAGTTTTATTGTCATTAGTTATTATGAGAATAATTAAAATTTCCTTGTGACATTTGATGCAATCATCCTTTCTGAATTGAGTATATTTCCACTGAATTAGATCCTGTCTGTACCTAGAAGCCAAATAATAGACCATACTTAAACCCCAAGGGTAAAAAGGGAAGACGTGCTCCTACCACATGCATACTTCCCACCTAATTCTTACATTCAGTTTTCCTCATGGTTTTTGATTATACTTTTCACTTTCAAATTTGTGAATGGGACTTGGAACAAGTAATCTTGTTCGCTTGGTATTTTCATCTCAATTTTTGAATCGCGTGTTTCAGACAATCCAGAGAAGGTTGAGATAAGTATCCCAGCTTTTGAATGTTCATTCAGAGGAATCAAAATAAAAAACAGTGGCTATTACTGGGAAGTGCACTTCTATATAAATTCTATTCTCTAAGAATAGCTGTAGTTGTTGTATCACTTTCGTATGACAGAAGCACCAGGTGGAGTAGCAGAAGGAATTACTTGACCTGCTCATTCATAATTTTAAGGCTTTATTTCGTATACAGAGATGATATATATATTCTGATGTATATGTATCTTCTTTCTTATGCATCACAGCCCAAAAATACTGTGTGTTTATGCTGCTTACTGACAAAACAGTCAGGGCAAAGGTAACCTGCCTAGAGAAGAACTAAAGGATAAATACAAAGAGGCAAGAAGTTGCTCAGAAGAAAAGATGTCCTTAGAGTTGGTCAAAGATAAGTTAAAATTAATAACTTGCAGTGTAGATCACTGTGTGTCTTTGGTGAAAACCCTGTTGTTGGTGGTGACATCAGAACAGTTAAGCCTTTAGTTTACCAGGCTAAATAAACCAAATGTTTTTTACTTGTTTCTGCTTTTTGTTTGGCTTTTCATTCCCATACCCACCCTTCATATGTTTTATTGGCAATTTATAGAGTCAGCAGAAGACACAAAAGCCTTAGCAACAAGATCTTCTGATGTACAAACAAAATGCATTTAATTTGACTCAGTGTATTACAAGCATTATAATCCCTCTTCTGATTTCAACATGATCGACTAATCTCATCTGCTCAGAGGGATAAGCCTTGTCTCAGCCATGATGACAGGCTTAGAGAATGATAAAAATTAGGGCATTCTCACAGATTATATACTGTAACAACAGATAAGGCTTATGAATAAAGAATTGACTACAGGTGGTTATTTGTAGAAATGTACTAGATTAAGGGGTTAATGTTAGAGAAGTACAATGTCATTTGTAGTTAAATCATAGATACACACAAGTGTGGGAAAATCTTTCTCGCCTGTGTAAACATCAGGGGAGGTGAAGCAAATTTCATAGCTCGTTTCACAAGCAGTCAGAATGAGCAAGTACGTTCTCAAAAAAGGGATAACCCTAATTTGCACTCTAGAAGTTCAGTTTGATAACTACTTGTCTTGGACAAAACAGGCAAAAGAAATCGCCTGAGGCGAGACGGCAAGAGAAGTATTACTGTGGTTTTTTTGTAACTGTCTGGAATGCTTCAGCTTAGTCTCAGGTAAATTTAGTGCTTATCATTCTTCTGTTTGGATTTGTAAAGAGCATATGGTACAGCAATAATGGAAGAAGCGCGTGAGGCAAGGGGTAAGCTCCCTGACCGTTGAGCAAGACCGCTAGAAACACACATCTTACCAGCAAATGCTAGCCTTGGGTGATTAAATCTCAGTGCATTGCTGTGAAAAAGTAATGAAACCCATATAGTAACAATGCAGGAAATGCAATTACATGCCATCTGCATGCTAGATTCACATTCAATCTTCCTGGGAAAAAAAATCTCAAAACAAACCTAACACGCTTCTTCAATCTGTGGAGCTTAAGTAAATGAAAGGACAAAAGTAAGCAAGAATTATTTTTCTAACACTTTTTATCCTTGCTTTGAAAAGCACTTCCTGTATATCATATTAATATCATGTGATGTGAATTGATCTGCAGATACTTAACAGAAACATCTGTGGAGCGAAGGATTAGGTTATCACAATGTGGCACACATTACTTCAAATAATTACTTTATTAATATTAATAAATGATATATCAAAACGATGTAATTAGACACCATACATATACAATATATGGCAAATAATTATTATCTCTACCTTTCTTAATTATTGTTACTTACCAGGTATTCTAATCTTTTTATTAACCTCCTAAATAAACAAACAAACAAAAGATCTTACTTCTGGCCTTCACTATATTTAATTGATAAATGGTTATTTATATTTTGGATTTGGACTCTGCATTCTGAATACCTCAAGAAAGAAGGGTCATATTTAATACTTATTATGTGATGGCAGAAAAATTAGTTTTTTTATCCAGTCATTGCTGAAATTAATAGGTGACTACAATCCTAGATACGTATTTTTTTCTACGAAGTTAATTATCAGAATATTTAAAAGCAACGAATTAGTGAATAGGACTGAATTGGTTCTCGGAATGAAACACCAAGGAAACAAGTGGTTGTACCTTGCAAAATAACAAAGATAATATGAATTTACAAGAATATTGTTTCACGCCCATAATCTACTATGAGTAGATTTAGAGATAGGGGCTGGCGTTATTAAGAGTTTAAGTTTAAACCACTTGAACTTAATGCAAACTGAATGAGCAAGCTGGAGAGACCAAATATCCGTTTTGTTTCCATAGGAACTCCTCCCACAGAAATCTGCCACCAAATGCTCGTTGGCAAGTAGAAATGCTCCCAAAGAGCATGTCTGGCAGCAGGCACAGCCGGAGTTCCCCTGTTGCTACCTTTTCTCTCACCAGCAGTCTTGTGCGAGCCAGCCTGTGAACAGCCCTGGAGAAGCAATGCCCCAGACAGCAACAGACACGTCAGTTCAACCAAGTAGGTGTGTCTCTTATGCAGAGTAATTGGTATGTACTGCTGGGAATGTGCTCCCCAGCAATCATCCTACTTAAAATGTGCACGTCGTCTTTCTGGGATGCCAATTAAGTGCATCCTTCTGCAGTCGCTGACACTAGATTAAACCTTACGGTTTAAACAAACACTAGAACTGCATAAACCAGAAACAGCATCATAAGTGTGACATTTTCCTGGCTCCTATGACATTGCACCACTGTGCCACGATACAAAGCCGTGATGCAGCGTTTTGCTAAAGGACATCTTCTTTGGTAAGTGTCGTGTACATTGACACCACATGAACAATGCAGTCTCCTGATCTGGAAATACATGTAAAGACTTTTTTTAAAAATAGTGATGAAAATGCAATGAGAAAAGGGAATTGGGGCTGTAGATTGATGATAATACTGTAGGGAAGGTTTTTAAAAAATGTGTTAATGGTTTCATAAGTTTAACTCACCTACGAGCATAGAGTTCATCTAACTGGATGACAACATGACACTAGAAGCAATACAATAATGAACCAACATCGAGTATTAAAGAAGTAAAAAACCAAAAGCATCATTTTCAAAGAAAGATTGGAAGAACTTGCCAAAATCTGGAGTCTGAGGAAAAAACAAGAGAGGAGCATCAGTATAGTTTTAATATAGTTTTGGTTAAATGGATTAAAAACCTGTGGTCGAAAGCATATCACCCACAGTACATCAATAACATCTGTTTCTGCTAACTCTGGTATATAAAACTCTTGCCACTTTGCAACTGCACAAGAAAATAATGGGTCTTAAAGGAAGTGCTAAGAACTAGTTTATAACAGAGGTGACAGTCCCAGGCAGCTGCTGCTTCTAGTGCTCTGTCAGAAATTTTGTAGGTACGCCTGCTTTTTGACTCGTGGATTGAGAGCAGCCCATGGAAGCTGAAGGATTGCAAATACAGGAATGTCTTAGGCCTTTATCTTTGGATCTAAGTGAGAATGGAAAGCACAACAGCTCTTCAGACTGCAGAGGCTGATTTAAGACACTTCTGTTCACACAGATTCCTGAGATCTTTCTCCAACTGTGTATATTTATACTGTACTGACAGACACAGCAGGTAGGAGTTTTTGGGGAGAGGGATATCTTGATCCCATCATCTTTCCTCTAGCTGTCTCTGCTACATCTGAATCAAGAAGATAGAGATAACTGAGAGCCTTGCACTTAAAAACCTTTAATATACTCATGACTGTTTGCGAAAATGACCATACACCCTTCAGGAATGTGCTGGCAATTCAAATCACATCGCAACTTAGGAAACTCATTGTAACTTTGCCAAAAATCTTATGACTAACCTGATCCATTTAAATATGACCATATACAGAGAAAATTCTGCAGAAACACATTTGATTTTCACTTATCTCAAAAATATGCTACAAAGACTCAGTTCAAAATTACAGGCATTTTTCCCTTTTCCCAATAATTTTTGAATGGAATGTTGAAACTGAGATTTCCTTTTTCCATGTCACTACATATTATAAATGCAGCACAAAGGAAGAGACTAGCACAACTGTGGATGTGCAGGAGGTAAATCTAGCTATTGTAGTTTCCCGTAACTGCTTTGACTAGTTAAATCTCAAAAGAAGCTATATGAAGTTGGGTCATTTTTCAGTAAAATATATAAAGACTTGAAAGTAAGGTGCAAGAAACTTACATAGACTGCTACAGGCAACTGCAATTTAAATTTCAAGTCACCTGAAAGCAACTGCATCTGTAGCAGGATAAGTTTTGAAGTCCTCCCCGATCTGTCTTTCCAGTTGCAGCTAACACCAGGCAAGTATCATGCAGAGCTCACGTGCAGAGTAGAGGAATATCTGAAATGTGCATTAGCTCACTGATATCTCCAGTGAAACCTAGGCCTAAATATCAGCTACTTCTATGACTTGCTGCTCTTTAAAGTTTGAAATTAAGACATTCCCTGTCTTCCAAGATCTTGCCACAAAGCATCAAACTTCTTGTGTAAAGAGAAGATGGCTTGTTATATATCTGAAATTTTTATTCAAGCCCTAAAGACTTTTGTTGAGGGTATAAAATAAGTAAGAATGTCTGTGGGGAATCATCATCTGTTTGTGGCAGGCAAGAAATTCCAAAAATGTTTAGTCTGTTCTGCTCTGCGCTCCTGAAGAAAAGGTTGTATTTCCTTTTTCAGTGCCCATAATCTTTTTAGAACCTTTTCTTTATTGAGCCCATAAACATCACAGTGAAGCTGCAAATCATCATAGTCTGCAGAAACTCCATCAAGGAAGCTGCAGAGTAAATGATGCTGAAAAGTTGATGTTCACAACAATAGGCAGTTGACTAACCTCATGATCGCATGAATGACATGTGAGGTACTCAGAAATAATATAGCAGAGGACTATATAATGCATGACATGGTCTCAGTATGACATGGTCAATCCACAGGACCAAGATTCGAGAATCTTAAACATATGCAAGTTCCCTACCACTGTTCTTCACTAGTCTGGTTTTGTTGACTCGGTCCTCTAATTATGCAAGTGCCTTCAAAATGTCTTGTTGACAAAGTCAGTGGCTTTTCTGATTTTTGACAGAAGCTGTCAAGTCTGAAGAAGTCAAATATGAAACTGTATTATAAAGTGAAAATCTTTAGGAAGTTAAGCAAAGAAATTAGAATGATCAGAGCAGAAACATTCTCCACTTTGCAAAGAATTTGACTGCCATACATAATTTCAATGTTTTAACCTTTGAATGATAGGACTATAAACAAAATTGGCTTTTTTTCGGATTCATTGTGTGCTTTGGTGTTTATATATCCTTTGGGCAATCTGGTGTTACGTTGGGGATACACTCAATTTTCATTTCAGAGACTGCAAACATCTTGTCTGTTATGCTGGTCAATAACCATAAGAAGCTTGTAGAATTATCAATCTACCTATTTTGAATATTGATTTTTTTTAATCAAAGATTTACCATATTTTTTAATAGATAGACTATAACAAATAGAAGAGTGATTCTATAAAATAGATGTAAGTTGTATCAGCAAATGTAGATTTGTTTTATGAACACAAAAACTTTTATAGAATGTAATATTTACAGTTTCTAAGTAAAGTGATTTTAAATGTTACCATTAAACTTTCCAAATTAAATTAGGAATATTCAAGGAATTTAGGTGCCTAATTTCTCTGAAAATCTCACAGTTGATTGACACTTCAGTTTCTAGCTTCCTTAGCAAATCCTATCAACCATCATTAAGTTTTCTTATTATTCTTAGGGTGAACCATGGAAACCACAAACAACCTTTATTTCCATCCATTTTTATTTTATTTTATGACCATTTGATTTTATATTACTGAAATCAAGAATGAGTATAAGTCTGTCTGAATGGACATGATTATTAGATGACAGAAATAGAAATATAAGTGAAGCAACAACACAATTAATATCTTTGTTGCTCAGAGAAACGAATGTTTAAAAAGACGTAAGAGCCAAGGCACTTACACTGTGCAATATATGTGTTTATAGGTTACAAATTAAATTGCCATCATTTGCCAGCAATAACTTCATGGTACTATAGAGAATCACCAATTTTCTGAGATACGGAGCACATAGAAATTGTTGAGATGCAGCAGTTCCTACTATATTTGAGAGGGAAAAAAAATCACAAGTGGGTGGCAACCAATGTGCATGGGTGGAGTATCATACATAAAATACAACTGCTTCTTGCAAAAAGATCAAATTTAAAAACAGACAATGTTTTGTTGGTATTCCAAATAAATACATGGCTCTACAAACTTAGAAAAGTTAATTTCTATCCTAAAACCTTAGCAAGTACTATATCTGATCTCACTGAGGAATTTCACTGAAATATCTCTATGGATGGAGGCAGAGTTCTGCTTTAATGAGTATTTCAGAAATTTGATTGCATGCAGAGAAGATTCTCAAAGTACCATCAGACAAAAGAAAAGTAACAAACAAGCAGGGATCTGTTAATTAGCATCCTGGCCTGGTCAGGTGGAGCACAAGAGGACAATAAAGTATGGACTGTGGAGTATAGTAAAATGTTTATCTGATTACTGAACAAAAATACCAGATATAGTCAAGGGGAGACTAAAACAAGAAATGATGACAAAAAGCAGATGAAGAGAAGTACATGGGAGGGTCACTTATGAAAGGTGCTAATTAGGACCAAGTTTGAGAACAGTATTTTGTGGTGCATATTTGGATCCACAAAGAATTGTGTTTGTACTGTCAGCTTAGCACCATATTCAGTCATTACCATCCAGACAAAATTGTGTAAGAAATTTCTCTTCTGTTATCAACCTTTTGAGGTAACTCTCTCTCTGCTACAGAACTTTTAAACTTTTCAACCTTCCGAATAGTACTCCCTCAAGAAGAATATGACAATTTAAACAATTTTTGAACTTTCTTGCCAGCTGGTATAAATTTTGAGCAATGATGAGAAGAGAGAAAAGACCTAAAAATTACCCAAAGCCATCTACATCAGCAAAGGTCAAGAAAATAGCTGTACTACAGTTGAAAAAAGGCTGAAGAGTTGTGCCTTTGTTTCTCAGATCACAGTTCTTCCTCTTCTTTCTCAACCCTCTGTTTAGCTCTCAAACATGAACGTGAACTTAACTTTCTTTTTCTTTATATGGATTAAAAATGTGTGCTTCTCAAAAATATTTATTGAGATACAGTATAGAAGAGGCAACTTTTCCCCTGCCCAAACCACCCAACACACAATGGCAGTAAGCACCAAACTCTGTGCATCAGAGCATGATTATGAAAACTTCTATGGTCCTATGATGAGTCAAAGGGGCATAAAAAGGAAAGAATAAAAGCAAATTCAGGTATCAGAATACAGTAACAGTCAGCTACACTAAACTACTGTAACTATGTGGTTTAACACCAATTAACTAAGCATACCTTGTCCCTTCTCAGTGATGGAAGCATTGGTCTGGTTGGTTTGGTTGGAGAATCTGTGGATCATTCACAGGTATTCTAGGAAAAGGTAGCCACAGTGTGCCTTTGGGCCCTTGGCTGTGCTACAGGAGGGCAGTTGCTGCAGCCGGTTGGACATCTTGAGGAAGAAAAGGGTCTCTTGGGGGATTTAACATTGAATTCCAATTGATTTCAGAAAATCTTTACAATTCTTTTGCATGGACTCTGTCTCGATGGTAAAAGTGAACCTTCCAGCAGTCAGGAGTGCTGGAAGCTGAATTAGCCAAAGTTTCATGGGGGCGTGTGACTGATGTTTATTAAGACGTGTAGACTTGCCTTTGAAAAAGCCTTTGAAATAACCTTCTGTCTGATGGTTTACCTTAGAAAATTTTTCAGACCATGCATGAAACTCAGCAGTCATCTGCCATATTATACAATTGGTAACTAACAAGAGGCAAGAATTCACATATTTTTAAAACAAAAATGACCTTTAACATTATATTTCATTTAGTGTTTTGCTTCAGGTTTCTATGTCCCAAGAACTGACAAACTTGTTTTCAATAAGAAGTTGGTTCTGCTAACAAGTCACTTGCAAACTTCTTATGTATTATTGTTTCATTAAAAGAAGCAGATTAGAAGTTGAATTATTATGTTATATATGAACAAAACATTAGAAAAGTATGGTCTCACATGCCCAATAAATAATCACATAAAAAAGCAAAATACTTCCAGAGCAGAGCAGTGAGTGTATGCTTATTATTTCCAAGGGTAGAGCAATAACCTGTGTGCTTATTGGCTTTTAAACAGCATTAAAAGAAATGCAGATCAAACCTGAACAACTATGGAATATTTACCTCAATGTAGACTGCTGTTAATAGTCTTATACTAACCATCACTAAAATATCAATCATACATAAACTTGAAGTACCTGGCAAAATAGAGTCTTAGGTAATTTCTTTAGAGAGGTGTCTCCCATTCAGGTTCATCCTAAAAATCATTCCAGAAGGCTAGTCACCTAAGCTGAAATTCACTAAAATAGGCCAGTATTAAGAAAAGCCATATAATTTGCCTCTTACTCTTCCCCAAAAAGAAAAACAAAAGTCATCAGTCCTCCCCTCAGAGGAGTAGAAACTGCCGCAGTTGTTCACTGTGCAGGAAGTTGACATATTTTGCTTACTTATAAACACATTTTTATATACAGTAGACAAATATTACTGTTTCTATGGAAGGGAAAACAAGCTGATAGTCCTCACAGGTCTTGGGTTTTTAAGTCCAGTTCCAATTAGAATTAGACTAAAAAAAACTTTATTATCAGGTGTTAAGCAGAAGTTCCCATTGAAATCCATGGGAAACCAGTGGTCATCTGATTCCCATATTGTCCCACAGCTCCAGCCATGACCTTGAGCACAAGTGGTCCTAGCATATTGATTAGGCCACCAGTGCTGTATCTAAAGAAGGGTTCTTAGATAATCCACTTAAACAACATGATCACCTTTATACCAAAATATATAGAGAATAAAAATAATAAGACTTGATTTTTTAAAAAAATAAACCTCATCATACCTCCATTGTTTTAAATAATATGTATGAATACAGGGTAGTATTTTGGAAGAAGGACTGTATTCTTCATTTCAACTGTGGGTTTTATTTTCCATAAGAAAATACTACTTCTGTAACATGGAAAAAAAGAAGTGTCTTTCCCTCAGCTCCCCCACCTCAGTGTGACTTTTAAGGCTGCAAAATGTGCCAGATTAAGACCTTGGAGATGGAAATTTGATGTTTATCCACAGGGCATGTTCAGCATTGCCAACAGCTTTGCAACTTTTCCCAAACAATGTTCCTCAACGATGACTTGAAAGGACCACAATTAGGGGCTGGAGAATAGTTTAATTTCCATGCCCATTCAATCCTTGACTTCTCTGCTGAGCCTGCCAACTATTGCCAATTGCAATGGTGGATTTTGTGACATGGACACTTGTCCACTAAGAACTGGACTGAGGCTGCAATCCAATGTAATTATTTTCAGTCACTATTGACCTACAAGAAGTTTCAAACAAGGAAATGTTGAAGTATTTCTGCCCTTACCAGCTCTCTCAAACAATGTTCCCACTGCAGCAGTGATAGTGGAAGTGTTCTCTGGCAACTTCAAAAACATTTTTCATCATTTTTCAATTTTTAACCCTCTCCTCTGTTTAATCTGATTACCAGCTAGAAAAAAACAAAACTATAAAAACCTCTTTCAATCTCATATCAAAAATGAATATTTAACTGTTAAAAAAAAAAAATTAAGAAGCCCCTGACTTGAACTGCACATTTTGTGATATAGTAAGTATAAAAATACCAAGATCTGCTTTTAACTGCCACTGTGTATAAACCACTCATCCTTTCCCATCATATATGAAGAGCTACCTTCTGTTTTTTCCCCCAGGATGTACATTTGAAAAAGTAATTTTCAGGCCATTTTCTCACGCATAGAAATACATAAATATTTTTCAGTTCTATACTTAAGCAGCCAAGAGGTAATTTGGTAATGATGGGACCAAAGTTATGGCAAGAATGTGCAGTTCTGTTTGACCTCAGAGTATAGATAATCCTGGATTCTGTTTGAATGGGAACCCTGGGTGCCAGAGGCACAAATCAAGATTAATAATTAATGAATAGGTATAATTTAGCTCTAATGTTTTAAAGCTAACTTAACGGGAAACAATGTCATAAATGATGCACACTGTATGATCAGACTCAAGAAGGAATACAACAAACAAACAAAGAAAAAACTAAAATCTTAAACCAGTGCTCCGGTAAGCTTGCTCTGGCCTTACTCCCAGTTTGAGACAAGGGAGGAGAAGAACGGGAGCTAACTGCACAGGTCCCTCTAGTGGCAGCAGCAAAGACGGGATTTTGGCTATGTCTGAGTGAGCAAGTCTCAGAATCAGGAGGTTTCTTAGGAGCATGGGAGTCTGCAGTAAGGGAACCTTCAGTGCAGGACTGTGTGAGCTGCCGCTGCAGAAAGGCTGCCTGATCTCATCCGTACCTGCAGGACTCAGCTGTTCTGCTGCTATTTAAAATGCACAGAAAGGAGAAGTGCAGTAGACCAAAGGGTAGGGGAAGCAGATGCAGGGAAGTCTGAATCTTTGCAGGGAAGTCATATGGTTCCTTGAAGCTGAGCTGTGTTGCACAGCCAGAGGGTAATACGTTTCTGCATGCTTTGATTAATGCAGTTATACAGATGGCTTTGGGTCATTCCAAAGGATAAATTTTATATTGCCCACACATCATCCAATACATATGGTTCTACTCCTTGCAACAGAAAGGAACTAGTCTCTTTTTTCTGCCATAGAGCTGAACTGTTGAATGGTAGAGCATGAACTTCTGCACGTGGAGCCTGTAAAATCACCAACACTAAAAAAGAAGGCCAGTTCCTTGTCTATAAAGTCATCAAGATTCAATCCTAATAAAGGTATAATCTCACTACACAAGAGGTGTGTTTTTTGACAAAACTCTTCCCAAAAGTTTAACATGCTTTCATATGTCACATCTGCTCTTTGCCTTACTGTGATCCTTCACAACAGAAGTCCTACAGGAAATACTCAAGTGTATAAAAGTGTACAAATCGTCCTGCCACCCTAATGTGTTTAGGATATTTTTAGAAGTCTGTTCTAAAAGGACCAAGAGACAAGAAGAAAAATATTAGAGCTATAATGGGGAATGTATTTTGCAGCCTTATATCATTAAACATGTAATAAGTTTATAATTCACTGTAAGTTATGCAATGGTTTTTACTTTGGCTACAAATTATTTGTTGATTTATGTGTTTTTTTAGCTCACCTGGACTGACATATGTTTACTCAAGTGAGGAATATTTTTCTGAATTTGAATGAAATGGACCATACCGTGTGACTGCCTTCCATAGCTAATACAGGACTAGGTGATGTAGAAGATCGTAACAGACAACTGTTACTTGCTTAATGTCAGTATAAAATTCTTGGCAAAACTACATCCTGCTGCCTGTGGAAAGGTTTCTCTGTTTATGGTTTTTACTAAATTTACTCCTCTCAGGATATTATTAGAAATTTCTGGAAGCCCATTACAAAATCAGCCTAGGGAAAATCTACTTCTACGCTGTTTTGAATACTAAAATGCTTTGAATGCTGTTTCTTGAGAATTCAGGATAGTGTTTATGGAAGACTGCCATTTGAATCTGTTACAATATATGGGCATTTTCTACCATGGTTCAAAGACAAATCCTAAAATATCCTCTAGATGAGTTTAATTGATTTAAAAATATACAATCACAGAATAGTTTAGGTTGGAAAATAGCTTCAAGACCATCGAGTCCAACCATTAACCCAGCACTGCCAAGTCCACCACTAATCCATGTTTCAAATGACCATACAGAATCACAGAATCAATTAGGCTGAAAAAGACTTCTGAGATTATCGAGTACAACCTTTTGCCAAACAGCACCATGTGAACTAGACCAAGGCACTAAGTGCCGTGCCCAGTCTTCTCTTAACACCCGCAGGGATGGTGACTCCAACACCTCCATGGGCAGCTCAATCTCAATGTCTAATCACCCTTTCTGTGAAGAAATTCCTTCTAATGTCCAACCTAAACCTCCCCTGACACAGCTTGAAATTATGTCCTCTTGTCCCACCACTGGCTGCCTGGGAGAAGAGACTGACCCCCACCTGGCTGCCACCTGCATTCAGGTAGTTGTAGAGAGTGGTAAGGTCTCCCGAGCCTCCTACTCCCTCAGTCACTCCTCATTAGACACTCCAGGCACTTCAGCAACTTCACTGCTCTTCAGAAGTGCTCCTGCCCCTCAATGTCTTTCTTGTAGTGAGGGGCCCAAAATTCATGAGGTACGATTAGTTAGTGAACAAATTTTAGTGGAGTTGAAACCCAGTATGAATCTACCCAAACCTTACAGGATCAGAAAGCTTGAAAACAGTCTCAGGAAGCACAAATGGCACAGAGGGACCATGTTGAGGAGCTTTCAGATTCATAAATATGTATTTATGATATTTTTTTAAAATAAATTTGTTCAGACTGTTATCTATGGATGGTGTTAGAGATACAGCTGGATAAAGTTTAATCCTTAAAGGACTGTGGTCTTCGTATCTGTCAAATGGGATCACAGTAAAATATTTTACCCTGCATAAGTAAAATATTTTACCATTAGGTTGACAAGGTGACCTGATACTGCAAAAATGCCATTGCCTATAATAGGCCAAAATTTTTTCTTGATGGTCTTGGCATCTATTGTCTTTTGATTGTCATTACATTAGCATTTTACTTGAAGATAAAGTGACAGTCTTTCTTCATGTAAATGTTAGATGCATGTCTTAGCTTATAGAAATACTTTTTCTTCTCTTTCAGCTCCATTAAGCCTTTTAATTGAAAGAAAATTTTGGGAAACTTTTCACATATTGCTAGAACTCATTTTTAACAAAAAAAAATTGCCTTTTTTTTTTTAAATGAGAAATTAACTAGATATTAACACTTTTGTAAACAAGGCAACATTACTTTTCCTTGAGCTGGAGAGACAGGTAGTGGAAGAATTTTAACATAATCACAAAGAAGCAAACACTTAGAATATATCAGACTGCATGTCTGATGTGGCTCTTCACTTCTAGGTTAATGTAGCAAGTTTAACACTGCTGACAAATTTTAATGTGGTACAGAAAGAACGTCACATTATCAGCTAAGATTAAAATTATTTACCTTGGATTAAAATATAAAGCACAGCTAAGGAAAAAAACCCAATTCTTAAACTACTGATACCATCTTTTTAATATGAATGAAAATGCTCAATTTTCTTCTGAGATGGTGTTAAAAAAACGCAAAACAATCCCCTGTCATTTTAGATGCTTGATACACAAATGTGCAAGCTGATGAGTTCCCCTTTTCTCTGGCAACAATCATTTTGACTGCAAAAAACCTGGATTGTCTGACTGCAGCTCCCAGCTTTGTTGTATATAGCACATGCTACATAGTACAAAAGACTTGTGCTCCACAGTACTACACATCTTTTTATTGAAGAGAAATTACTGAGCTGCTGTAGGAAGCAAATACACATATATACTGTTTCTATCTAGAAAACTGTATTGCAATAGAACCATTAACTTCTGGAATTTCATAGTTTTGATAACGACCTTTCTACAGAGGTGCCTCATCTAGTCTGACTGAGACCTGTAGCAAGTGTTCAAAGTCAAAGAACAGTACACTTTGCAATAAGGAAATAGACATTTACTTTTGATCACATTTTTTGAAAGCACAGTTTCATGATCTGGGACTTCTTATCTCCATGTAGCAGAATAGAAAAAGAGGGACTGGTAGTGTTCTGCTGCCTAGAAGGCAATGGGCAAGAGATGCTCATGTTGTATTTTGCAAAGCACTGCATAAATTTTCAAAGCTAAACAAAATTAGTAATACAACGAGTCATGTCATATGTAATGAGAAATTGTCAGGAAGTAGAATGAGTTTCTTTTCCAGAATAGGAATAGCCACCTCTTTTCTCTTTTCCCATCTATGAGAGGCAGAGGTTGTTCATTAGGGATCACAGCCATGCTTAGTGACAGGACCCCATCCCAGATAATGCAGGGAATTCTGTGTTGCCACATGATAGCACAACACACACCACCAGGTGTGAGGATGATGGTTCATGCAGCAAGGATGTTAAGTCAGCCTATACCATATGTCAAAAGTGCTCCCATAAAATAAAAACGGCACACACAGAACAATCAGGGAATCCAGCTGAGCCAGCAAAGGCTTGTGAAAGGAAGGTCTTTCTTGGCCAACCTGATCTCTTTCTATGACAAGGTGACCTGCATATTGGATGAGGGAAGGTCTGTAGATGTTGTCTACCTAGACTGTAGTAAAGGCTTTGTCGCCATCTTCCACAGCATTCTCCTGAAGAAACTGGCTGCTGATGGCCAGGATGGCTGCACTGTTCCCTGTGTAAAAAACTGGCTGGGTGACTGAGCTCAGAGAGTGGTGGTGCATGGAGTTACATCCAGCTGGTGACTGCTCGAGAGTGATGCTCCCCAGGGTTCAGTACTGGGGCCAGTCCTGTTTAATATCTTTATCAGTGATCTGGACGAGGGGATCGAGGGCATCCTCAGACAGTTTGTGGATGACACCAAGTTGGACAGGAGTGGTGGAGGACAGGAGGGCTCCACAGAAGTATCTGGATAGGCTGGATCAATGAGCAGAGGCCAATGGTAAGAGGTTCAAAAAGGAGAAAGGCCAGGTCCTGCACAACAAGCCCAGGCAGTGCTACAGGCTGGGGGCAATGGCTGGAAAGCTGCCCAGCAGTAAAGGACCTGGGGGTGCTGGTTGGCAGGGGCTGAACATGAGCTGATGTGTGCTCAGGTAGCTAAGAAGACCAATGGTATCCTGGCTGTCTCCAGACATAGTGTGCTCAGCAGGACCAGGGCAGTGATTGTCCCCCTGTACTTGGCACTGGTGAAGCCACCCCTCGAGTGCCGTGTCCAGTTTTGGGCTCCTCATTAAAAGAAACACATTGGGGTGCCAGAACAGGGCAGAGGAGCTGCTCGGAGATCAAGTCTGATGCTTGCCCCTGCACAGGCAGAGAAACTAATTCATACTGATTTGATTTTGGCAGCAGCATCTGTGCTGCTCAAAACAAGCTACCTTTCTGTGCTCAGGGAAGCATGGCACACCTCCCGGTCTAGGGAGAGTATGAAAAAGGTGACTGCAACCTACCTTTATGCCTGGAGGATAACAGACTGCTTTAATCAAAAGCATAAATTAAGGAGCTCTGAAAGCTGCTATAATGCATGTAAAAACTCACCTGAGATTTCTACCCAGAAGCTTCACAGCCCACAGTAACTGAGGATCCTCTTACAGGAGCGTACTAGAAAGGCCATGCTGATCCCAAAAGCACTCCCTATTCCCTGAAAAGTTTGGTACACATGCTAAATCACTATCTGGACATGCACAGAGGTTTTACAGTCTCCTTTAGTAATTGGGAGGGTGTGTGAACACCTAATGAAGTGAATTTTCCAAGAAGATGACATGTAAAATAAATTAATTTCTGTATCTCTTTAGGTTGCCCAGATGCTGAAGTGTGTTATCCAAGTGCCATCTGAACCACAATCAAAACACCCTGCAAAGTTTTAGCTAGGAAACATGATTAAAACCTGTCTAGACAGACAAATTCCCTAAATGATCATTAATTAGAGGTCTCAGGGCAGACATTTGATAACTTCATCCAAACAGCCTGGGAAAGGTGGCAGAATTAGAGAGATAAGAGATGATGAAACATGATTGAAATCTGTGGTGTTCTTCTAAGTATGGCTATAGTTCTTCCAGTATTGTTATGCCCTGGTCTAGAACTGTTTCTAATGTTTTATTCATGATACAATGGCAGATTAGCACTTGAAAGTTAAAGTAGTCCCCCTTTTTATTATGTTTAGGCTTGAGTGGTTTTTATATTTTGTTTTTATATTTTGTTTTGTTTTCGTTTGATTTTATTTTGTTTTGTTTTCAGTTTTTTTGATGTTTTGTTGTTGTTGGTTGATTTTTTGCTTGGTTTTATTTGTTTGTTTGTTTTTTCAGTTGGGAAGTTGGTTGGTTTTTTTGAGAGGGAAGGGTGATTTTTTTCATATTTTCCAATTCAAAGACTAGGACAATACATATATACACATTTATGCATTTTACTATTTTGTTTTTTATGTCACCTAATCCACAATGCAAGTAATTATTTTTCATTAAGTACGACATAAGCAATATCAAAAGGAAGCTGCTGCATTCCACTATTCTACAACCAAACTCAACACAGGTTCATAGCTCTCCTTAGCATCCTCAACACATCCTTATCAACTGGACTGTTTGCTTTTTTTGAAAGCCCCGGCGTTAA
>VWPU01007334.1:130000-195000 GCA_013398955.1 Callaeas wilsoni
TACATGGCTGGGATGCCAGACCTCTCTCCTGAGGATCATGGGCATCAGGGATACTTGGTGCCCACCCCCAAGTGTGCTTCAGGAGAGAGTTGGAGACTGTCCTGGACATGCTGTTTTAGGCAGAGCATAATGTGGAATGGACAGGGTCATTCCGTTGGGCCTCTACAAGAAAGCATGGTTGAAAGAGGAAAAAATTGAAAGCCTGAAGCCAAAGGTGTGGAAGTTTAGAGGCAGAAATTTTGACATTGTGCCATTTGCCCAACAGCCTTCATGGTACAAAGGATTTTGGGATCGTTTTCCAAATCTGCGCCAACTCCTTGGCCACATTCTAGCTCCATAGCGGGCATGACCTGGGTATAACCAACACAAAGATTGTCCAAAATGCAAGTGTGGCAAAATCAGGTCTGTGGATTGTTTGAAGAGACATTTGTAGGATGGTTGGTGGGAGAAGATGCTGTGACGTCCACGCATGCTGTAAATACAGCTGGAGTCACCAGGCGGGGAACAGACATGAAGCAAGCTTGTAACCTTGCACATGCACAGGCTTGTTACAAGTTTTGGGCTTATCTTTTTCAGGAGTGAAAAACCCTGTTTTGATCCACAGGAGAGATGAAAGAAAAGCAGTAAGTATTTTTTGTTTTGTTTTGTTTCCTTTAACTGAAAGAATAGTTAATTTTCCATTCAGACAATGCCCTCCTTGCTCATGGAGGTTGACATGTAATGGTGGTTTTAATCTTGTGCCTGCAACTGCTATTTCTAATTAATGTAAAGAGACATAAAAGCAAAATTATATATCCCTGAGTAAAAGGGATTAAAATGAAAATACTGCCAATTCAGTTCTAATTTTATTTATAAACCTAATCTGAAACAAATGTCACTTTTAAAACTGATTCTGAATATATCATGCTGACTGTAAAATTATAAAACTCCCACTGATGTATTCAGGAAATTCAGTTGAGCACACTCAGTAATTTCACTTTACTAGTCATTAGGTACAAATTACTGCTCACCATAAAAAATATGAATCAGCTGTCTGCATTTCTTTTTGATTTGGAAACTTAAGATCATGAATCACTTGCAATTAATTATAAACCACACGTAAACCAACGTGAATAGTATTCAAAGGCTATGTTTAGCAGTGTATCATTTGCTTGCTCTTTGTCATGTATTGAAAGCATTTTTCTTAGTAATTTAAGGGTTTTCCCAAAACTTCCAACTTCAGTTCAGTAAAGACATTTTATCAGGTTCCCAGAGCTGGGGAAATCCTTTTTAAACTGATTATGGAAGATTATTTAATGTCACCTTGCATTTCCAGGGCCAAATTAATGTCCCATAAATATGTAAAACTAAGGTTAACAGATTTAAAAAAACAATCTTCAAACAAAAAAAGATTCAAAGTTTTATTTTAGGTTGCATTTTAAGAAGACGCTCTCTTAGAGAGAAGTACCATAGTGTAAAAATAGCTTTAGACAAGAATAATAACTCATTTTTATCTGTTCTTTAGCACTTGCACTTCAACATGCATTTAAAAGGATGTATTTTAGCTTTATCACAGCATCCACTAAGCCATCCTGAGAAAGTAGTGTATTTTCAGTGAAACCTTGCTAGAAGTTTAGCCTCACTATTATATTATGAAGTGCAATGTTTTCATTGGACTTTTCATTTTTATTGAACATTTTAATTTTCATTCCAATTAAGAGCTTTTCTGAAAAAACTATAAAATGGGGAAACCGTTTGTGTTATGAATAGTGACTTGTGAATCATTAGAGACAATTAATCTTCTTAAGAGGCAGTGAAAGAAATGGTTTTCTTCTCTCTTCCTTCAACATGCTGCAGATTAATATAAGGATATCTGTTATGTCTTATGTTACAAAGTCCTTACTTGCCACAATAGTTACATACCAAAGCAATTTGCATTTCAGATATTTTCTTTATAGAAAGAAAATTTACATCTATGAAGAATAACAAATTGAAAAGCATTTATTGCTACTTCCTACTACCAGTGTTTAATTTCTAGAGATTGCTGTATACATTTCTAGAGTGGTGTAGCTGCTAAAATTGCAGTGTATTCTTCAGGCCTTTGTGAGACTAAACAAGGAAGTTACCTCCTCTGGGGTGTAAATTCTTCTTTCAGAGTTTCTACAGGTGAGAAGACATACAGTAACTTCCTAGAAAGAATTAAACTCTTCATAAATCTGCAGTATTTTTCAGTTTTTGGAATACACACAGGTACAGAGGGTTAATAATATTCCTTACACAGGAGAAAGAAAAATTAATAATTTCTATATTGGAAAGGTCTTCTAAGTTTAGCACATACTCTATAAGGCTTATCTATAGGATTTGTTTAAATTTTAGACACTTTTGGTTAAACTCTTCAAATACATTCATGATCAAATCCTCTTGCAATTACTTGAAATAGGGTGCACTTGATTATTAGACAATGAGGGGTAGACATCTGCCTAGCCTGAGTTTCTACATTGCTTACTTTCAGCACAAGGAAGTGATAGTTATTGGAAGAATGAGATGCCACTTCAGACTGCTTAAACAATGCAAAGCATCTTCATGTTGTGACTATCGCTGGTAAGACTGCAAGAACTAAGTTCAGTACAAGATATTTCCTGAGGAAAATTCATGATACATTAAAATAATAAAAAAAGGTTAGTGGATAGTATTCTCTTTGCCAAGTCATTATTCCAAGTGTATAACCAGCACTCTGGAGTATAATTTTTAAAACTTAAGTATAACAAGAATTGGTTATCCCTCCTGAAACTCAAATTTCTCTTTTTCTTAATTCTATCTCATTTCTCCTGTGAGAATCCACGTGTTTGTGTAGGACATCTTTGGTATTTGCCATTCAATCGCATATGGGTTGTAATTCCTGTGTCCCTGACCCAATGTTTCAGCCATAGTAAATATAGTGAAGGGTTTTATAGATACATAGATGTGAATACACACATGCACCTATCTATTTATGGAAAAACACCTATTTCACATTATGGATCCTGTTCTAGTTCTCCATAAACCTAGCAAAACTAGGAAAGGGAGTAAGAGGGAGAGAATTGCAGGTGATTCCTCATCAGAGGTGTGGAGAAGGAGGTAGTTACCTGTTGACAGGCAGTACCAGCCAGTAGAGCAGTCCCCTGGTATTTCTTATGCTCTCTCATTCTTCAGATATCACCCCCTGTTAAATAAGGGCTATGAAATAGAACAAATGCTTTTGTCTTCCTCTTGATCACGCTAATTTCTGGCCTGTGTACTGATCCCATATATCTCTTCTTTGAAGGCAGTGTAGTTTATAAGGACAGAACACACAGTAATCCACAGTAATGAATTCAATTTGAAAAATCTGGTCTCAATTAGTAAATCTTTGCTTTGATTCAGATTTAGCTTTTACTGATATGCTACTTTAAACCCAGTTGATCAAAATATATAACATTTGTTTTGAGTGACGAATAGCAGAAAATACTCGAAGTCAGCATTTGTCAATGACTAACAGTAGTTATTTTATTATGGTGCTAAAACCACTGCTGTTTGACTCAGATCTACTCTTCAGCTATAAAATTAATGTATTGACTGTATCTTGATTTGTTATCAGCAACCACTGTATTTCAGTAATATTAAAGACAGTGGAGAGTTCACAGGATATAAACACAAAATATTCTGCGTTGGAAGAGACCCACAAGGATCAGTGAGTCCAACTCTTAAGTAAATTGCCCATATGGGGATCAAAACCACAACCTTGGTGTTATTAGCACCATGCTCTAACCAACTGAGCTAATTTCAATGGTACTGATAATATCCTTCACTACTGATATTATGCCTCACAAACCTGAACAGTCTCCTAGGTATTTATGTGAATATTTTATTGCTGACTACAATTAAGAATATTTTGCCTTCTACCCATTCATAATTAATTCCTATTTTATGTCCTCTTGTAAGATAATATTAAGTGTCTCCCATTTAATACCAAAGTTATTTTTTCCAGAACCTGAAATGGACCCAGTTTGTTTTGTTCTAAAGGAATTATTCACCATTAATTGTCATGTAAATTACTGTTTGTCACTGTTGAGTCTTTGTTAGGCTAGGCATAAAGCTGACGCCTACTTTCTGCATATAAGTGACCAGCAGAGGCATGTTCTTCTTAATTTCATTGGACCATTTTATCATGATAATTTTATCTTCAAGGAAAGAATTTTTCCCTTCCCCATGAGCCACTTGCTGGAAATAAATCTAAACCTGCTATATTAGAATTGTTGTGGTAAGCGCCTCCATACTTAGCTCTGCTTTTCCAACGTCTGCATTCCCTACAGGGAACCAGTGAAGGCAATAAGTAAAAGGAAGTCCAGAGTCAAATCTGGACACATCTTCCAGTTTGCGTGGCACAGACATATTCCATTGACCCTGCTATCTAACCAAACGGTGGCAAGTGAACTGGAGGATGAGCAACTCGCCAGTTGTGAAAGTAAGAATAAGAAAGCTCCGAGAAGGAAATTCCTAATTCAAAAGTTTTAATGAAAGCACCTTTAACTCAATCAGAAATCTTTGTTGCAACTTTTTATATCTGGGAATTCAATCTTATGTCCTGAAAAGGCTTCAGCTGGTGCAATGTACAAATTTATATGACCTACCATTTAAGGCATAGTTATGAACATCGTCCGCTGCGCTTCAATTTTACTTAGAACCATATAACCCATTTCAAGACCTCTGTAGCTCTTTGTGTTCTGTGTTCTACATTAAATTGACAAATTGCCATAAGCAATCACATTCCTGCTTTTGGCCAGTACCTTTGACAGCATAAACATTTGGTCGAACAATGAAAAAAGACTGCACTAGAAGGCAGAGGTTTGAAGAAAAAAACCCCAACACTGTAGTTCTGTGGAATAGACTCCACATCTCCTACTGTAAAAAATAAGCATTCTAGTTCTGTGACTTTCTGTACTTAGTGCAGAATTCATCTGTTGGACTCAGCATTCTCTAATTAAAATTTTATCCCATGTATATACTCCATAGAAGAAGGAGTGACAGGTATTTCTTCTTAACCTTTAAGAGTATCACAATGCTAGGAGGGGGAAAAGTACAAAGATAGAAATGTAAGCAGGAAATAGGACAGGAAGATGGATTGATAACATAGCTGAGCTGTTTTCATAATTAAAAAGGTGGCAGGGAATGCAGTTTGTTTATTGTTTGTCCAGACTGAACTAACAAATTGTATTCTTTGTGTTTTAATATGATAAATCTTGCTGAAAGCATTTTTTTTTTAAGATTTCTTTTTTAAGCAAAGCAACAAGATTTTTAACAATGTAGGTAACAAAATCAGTGGATAAAGCTTGCTTTTAAAGAACTCCTATTTCCTTTCTTCACATCTGGACCAGTGCTACTAATTCATTACAAATTCTGGAAAGGGCTTTACATCTCAATATAGGGATTGTCTCTTGTATTTTCAAAATGAGCAATACCATTAAAGCATTTGGCTGTAGAGGTGACAGAAAATGTAGTTGTGCCATGACTGGATCACTCAACAAGAACAATACAGAAAAAAAAATTATTTGAAGGAGCTCAAGACAACTTCCTAAGTGCTTGCCCTAAACAAGAAAGAGGGAGAGAGAGAGAGAGCGAGAGAGTGTGTCTGTGTGTCTGTCTGTGTGTCTGTGTGTATGTGTTCACTCACGTGTGTGTTCGCTCGTGTATGTGTGTACGTGCTTGTTCCTGACTGAAAGAATAAAGAAATTCTCTCCAGGAACGGTTTGAAAAACATGTGTACATGTTGTTTAGCCTGTGAGAAGTAGGCAGAAACCGACAGGTTAAGCATCCTCCATGGCATAGAAATTACTACCTACATTTCATGTAAAGAGTAAAAGATATTTCCATTGTCATGTGTTAATTTCAACTCAGTGTTATTTTTTAAAAGTCTGCTGGATTTAAATTTGGCTGTCAATACAAACACTGATTGTAGGTATAAAGACATTTTCTCATAAGGAAGTTTACATGATGCACCACCAAAATGCATCCCAAATCTCGTGGTGATAAAAATCGCTGCCTTAAACCCCAAGTTCCATTGAGAATTCTCTGTGGCAGACAAACTCAGTTTAAATCAGTATTATATCACTTACATCTTTAGACCTCAGTCCACCAGGCAATTAATTTAGAGATATGATGGAATGGTTGATGAGCTCTGCTATATTAGACTAACCTACTCGTATTCTCCTGCTGCCTTTCCCCTAGTTTTAATGAAAAAATGTATTTATTTGAAGTGTTTATCCACTTTACTGTAGAAAAAGAGCTAATTTAAAATAAAAAACATTCACTAATTTCCTAATCTGCTATGAGGTATAAAGCTTGTTTTCAACATAACCTTTTTGTCTGTTTGAAAGCCATTCTTTATTCCAAGGCAATAAGTTTTGCTCCCACTGAAAAATTAAGCAAAAATGCAATTTACTTGTTTTAACTTCAATTCAAAGTTATGTTTTTGCTTTATAATTTTCAAGGACTACAAGCAGCAAATGTTTTTTCTAATGGAGAACTGAGACTGATGCACGAGCTTTCATCTGAGATGGTTAGTTCACTTCAACAATAAAGTCCCTATTATTCCATTTCAGATGCAACACAGATTTTTTAAAATTTTCAATTATATATTTACATGATTATTTGCAATTACAGACTATTGTATAATTATGTAATTATGGACTTTTAAACATGAATTGCTCCTTCCATGGTCCATCAAGAGCTGTAACGAATGATGTTCAACTGCATAATTAACATTTGTTTATAACATGTTATTTACAAAACAGTTGAGCCTTTGCACTTTGTCATGCTTTGAATAGTTTTGGGCAATTTAATCCACAAAATAATACCCACTCTGTACAGAAACTCATGAGATGTCTGAGAGCAAGGTTGCTGAGAACACACACTCATGGCATTTAGACTCTCATAGGTTGCTGCATAGGGACTACATTTAGGAATTAATTGAGAAATAGGAATTGTTCTCTAAACTTGTGTGCATGTGTGTTTGTATAAAGCATGAGGGTAAGTTTAGGCCAGATTCTCCTATTCCTCATATTCTCTGTACATCCTTTTGCTCTCCGTCTAATTCAGCATCTACATTATCTCACTTTGAAATTCAAAGAAACTTCTGCCAAGATTAGGCAATCTCTTTGGCTGTACACCCACTTCAAGAATGAGAAGCAAAAGGAGGGAGGGACAGATCTGAACATGAAGGATGTATTACAATTTGACTTCGAGGAAGAGCATTCTAAAAAATTCAGGTGAATCATGGTTCTGGAAACACAAAAATTTCACTTTACTCTGTGAAGTGAATTATTGGAGAGGGTGTAAACCATACAGTTGGATATTTTTTTTCCTACTCCTGTACTTAACAAACGAAAGGGGTGGTGGAGGTGAAAAGTTTAGTAATTCTAAAGACACTGACAGTGCCTAAAGCCATCCTTCATGGACAAGGCTGAGGAGGGGGTAAGTTTTGTAGTTGAAGCACAGAAATTGGTATTAGTTGATTAGTCTCAGTAGAGGACAGTAGCACAGCTAGGAGGACTTCGGGTCTTATTCCTCTTTCATTATGCTGCATTGCTCTTCCCTAAACTGCACAGGCAAGTGACAACATGCAGTTCTTAAGCTAGTTTGCAGGATGAGAGATCCAGAAGAGGGACTGCTTGCTGTTTGCAGCTCCTGGTTTAATTTGAGGAGCTGGTATGCAAGGCAGAGGAACTGTGTCACTGTCTGAGCCCGGCCAGCCTGCGAATGGGCAGGTGCTCACATCACACTGTGCTGTGTTTTTTGCTCCTGTTTTTTGTCTTGTTTTCCTTAATCTTGATCTAAAAGTCGCTAGCTGCACAGCATTACATTTTGCTTCTTTAACACAGAAAAATGAGAGGTTACTCAACAAATTTCTCATTAGCAAATAATCTATTAAGCAATAGACTTTCAACTATTCCTTTAAGCCACGTGCAACTTTCCCTTCAGATTTCTAGATTTTTTTCCCTCATTATTAACACACATATGGGAAAAAGATGATTTTATGTATTGTAATGATATTCTGTGATAAAACTACGCCTAATAATTCTTACGGAAGAAAAAAAAAGCCACCTGCTTTGAACTCTAAATATTGGGCAAAAGCCATCCTTATTCTGGCAAAATATAAAATCACTTTTTGGTGTTTGCTTGCTGTTTATAAGTTTTCTCTTTGAAAAGAGCATGCAAAATTTACAAAAAAAATAAAAGAGGGAATTTTGGGTTTTAATTTACCTACTGAAGAGCTTGTATCTTGAGTGACTGAAAGCAGAGAGGAGAAAAGTACATTTCTTTACTATTAGGGACAATCTAGAGCATTCTTAGTTTATTTTATTTAAAGAAAAAACCTAAATCCCCAACAAAATCCAACCAACAAGAAAAAATGAAGCAACCAAAGGAAAAAAGAGACCAGACCAAAAAACCAAACCTAAATAAACAAAAAAAGCCCATCAGAAAACCCCAACAAAACAAACAACCACTCCCCACTAGTTTTATCGAGTTACCTTGAAGAAGGAGTAAAATAATCATAACAACTGATGAGTAATTTGCAATTACCTAGCATCTGGGTGAAGTAATCATTCCCTGTCTGGTCTAAACTAGCCCTTTTAAAGATGTACCTCATAGACACTCTTAAAAGGTTAAGTAATACTGTGATAAACATAATTTTATTGTGATTTGTAAGTCCTTTCAAATAATCACATACTGTATTGTAAAGGCAAAAAATTTAGATTATCTACAGTGACTCCCACGAGTACCTGAGTAATAAATATCTTAGATCTTGTGTGACCTTGGGGTTCTGTGAGACAATATTCCTTATCAGGTAAATAATTATTTGTGATTGTAGGAGATTAATTCAGACTTTTCAATTAACAAAATTCGCAGCATCTCGTGACTCAATACATGCTTCAAAAAATATCATACCAGTACTTACAACTTCAAGTACAACCAAATGAAGAACTGTGCACTCCATGCAGGAAGCTCAACTTTGATTGCATAAGTAACGAGTTGTAGGGTTGAGGGTGGGGTGGTGGTGGTTACTTCCTTATTTGAAGGATTTATTAAATCAGAATTTTACTTTTACCAGCCCTGTGGGAGTAAGGACTGAGAGTCCTAAAGCTTCATTAATTTGTACTTAAGAAAATTCCATTGGCAGGAGATGCAGCTGTAAAAAAACTCTGTATGTCCTGATATGTATATTTAACATTAATTTCTTCATCCCCAAGAGCTGTGTCTCTCTCAGGAGCACATTATAGGCACAGACAAAAAAACCCCAGACATCGGAGATTACTTCCAGTGTGAACTGTTTTGGGGAAGGCAATAAGCATTGCCAAACGGCAAGCTGAAAGAGATACCAATGTAATTCAAAGCCCTCAGAACTGATTATATATCAAAGTATTACACCTTGATTTCTCCTTGCACAAGGCAGAGCATTAAAACAAGGCATGTGATGCACCCCTCGAACTGATTCCTGTTCTCTTAATGAATTAGAAAAGTGGTTTATTTATTTCTATAGTAGCTTACTTATTGACACATTTTTGTGTGTGTGCAAAAAGTAATTTCTGGTTAATACTTGAACCATCTGTGCTATTCTAATCCTAAGCTTCTTAGTCTGTACGTATAAAATGACTTCTATTTTGTCTTTAAGGGGTCTTGAGGATTTTTGACTCTGCTGAAATTTTATTCAGATCTCTTATGATTATGCATGTTTTCAACACATTATGAACTTCTACAAAAAACCCAGCATATAAGACAATGTGATACTATAGGTAGTCAAGTGATAGAACATTAAAATCAGTAGAGTCAACCGAAACGACAAAACGAAATCAATAGCAATAGCCATACATAATGCATTATACTGAACTGAAACTCTTTACCACGGTAAACAAGAAGTTAACATCAGTTTTCTGATACTTCTTCCAAAATTGCAGGAATGTGTTATCATTTTGCTTTTCAGTTTAATATCATTGCCTTATGCCTCCAGGTCCAACCTAAAGGATTTTCACTTAATATTCTTGCACTTTTTTGCACTTATGAGAAATTATTTCCTTTATTAGAAACAAAACACACAAAAACCCACAGAAAAAGCAACACATTTGAAATAAATATAATACTTCCTTTATATTTTGCCAAACTATTCTAGATATTTTAGCCATGTTGTTTTTTCTTATACACTGCGTTTCCTAGATGAACCTGCACTGTTGCATATGGAGTTCTGTTCTGACTTATGTAGATTTAGAAGACACAATGAAATTAACTTCTTCAGACTACATATTTTGCTACAAAAGTCACCAGGCAGAAGTATCCTGTGATTCAGACCAAAATTAAACCATGATTTCATCAACCTGTGAAACAGACATAAGCTTACATTGTAACTGGGACTAATATTTCTAATAAAACATCCTTTTTAACAAAACTGAAAATCAATAATAAGAGAAGTTTTAAAATTGACACTAGCCTTTTGAGTAACTGGAAATAGATCTTCCTGTCAAAGACTAAAACTGCTCTCCTCTGTCTAGACTGCACTGGGAGCAAAATTATCAGATTTTCATTTCCTCAATTTCACTCCACAGTGGTAAAACGTGCAAGTATTGATTCAACTGCTGAAACAAAAAGCAGGAGAGCTCTTCACCTCGTCAGGGTCAATGGGTTTGTGGGTGTCTAATTATACCTATACAGGGCATATAAATCTTTCTACTAGTCATTACGTGAACATAAGAGTCCAAAGGCATCATTAGAATCCTTTTAGCCAAACACTCATTCTTCTTTTGTTTTATGAGGGGTCAAAGAAACTGGAAATTAATATTATCGTGGCTCATAGATTTCCAAATTTGTGTTTGAATACAAGAAGGTAGGCTTTGAAGGAAAAGGCTGTGTGCGTGTACCCATGCATGTCCACTTACAGGTCTGAGCTCTCCCCAGAAACACACGTACAGCTTCTCTTTTTACAGTGTTCGGTTGAGTCACGCTGTGATGTAAAGAGCACAAACATAATTAATTATGGTATGTCACAAATATAGCATTGGCAAAGCTTTCAGTGAAAAAAGCACATGAAAAGTCTGCTGAAAAGCAGATGAAATCTTAAGAATGGGCTGGAAATGCTAGTTGTGACAGAAATATTAATCTCATTTTTCATCACTGCTGATCTCACTGTGGTCATGCAAAAACTTCTCTCTTTTATCCTTATACTTACTGAAATGAGCTGATTCACAAAAACATTAAAACAATATTAAGAATTAAAAAAAAAAGACAAATAATTGGCCATTGCAATTACAATTAAGGATGTTTGCTGCATTATATTATGCTGTATCATATTGTGTGTGTTGTTCAGATGGTTTTTTCTGTTGTGTAACCATGACAGTAAGAGCATAATATTTGTACCATAGAAAAGCTGTCATATTTTGCAAGCAGATTACACAGATGCTGGGTGCTCAGCAGTTTGAACATTAGATGGAGTTAGAGCCTTTCATTTTATCTATGAGAGTAGTAATAAGATCCCTTATGAAGAGCAAACGAGATAGTTTTCACGTATTCATTTCCTGGGAAGCCAATCTTTGTCGTACAAACTGATCCACCTACTTGAACCCAGAAGTTACAACAGAGAGTTAGCCCAAAGTGCCAAAACCAAGAGGTAACAACTCTTAATACTGCTGAAGTACAGAGAAACAAACAAACAAACAAAAACTCTCCAAAACTTACAAATGTTCACATCACTAAAAAGGAAAACAGAGTCTGGCCCTACATTTTTAAATAAGCTGTTTCTGGCATTGTTAAGTTCAGTGAGACATGATAAAAACTGTGGATATGGTAATATGGTGCAATTATCCACAACAACAAGAAATTAGTTTGTTGGTCCAGTCGTTAATTGTTTCAGTCTTTGACTCATTATGTGTCTGTGCAAAACACCTTCAGAGGCCTGGGGCAGGTAAAGCCAAGGACATAGACTTATCTGATTTTTCCCCTTGGTTAAAAACATATCCATGCCTTCAGTCCAACCCTCCTCTGCCCTGAGCTACTGTCAAAACTGTAGTCCCACTGCAGATGGACTGGAGAGAGCAGGAATGGTACGATATCTGTTGAAGAATCAAAAATAAAAAAAAATAAAATTAAAAAAAAGCGAAAAGCTTGTACATTGATGTCAGAAGTAAAAAAGGATGTATGGAGGTTTGATTCATTGGCTGAACATCCTGCTAGCACAGGAGCTTAAATTTCTTTAGAGCTGTGCTTTAAGTGGGCCTTGTGCTTCTTCTTCAATCATCAGACGTGCTTATCCCTGATCCCTGTGTCCCAATTTCTCATCTCCTACCCATCCTCCTCACAGTGGCCCCTTCCCTGCCCAGTTCAGCATGGAGCCCACCTATGACGAGAGCACCCTCTAAGACACCCTCTGCAACTCACCAGCTTGTCAGGGAGGTCCCTGCTGCTCCCTGAAGCCCTTTTAGGGTTGACCACTGAGCTGCAGCGAGATCTGTGACCTACGTTTGGATTTTCATCTAATATTCCCACTCTGGACATGGCCTAGCAGCTGTTCCTGTGCCCGCAAGTGGTGCTACAGGGCTGGAGGGGAGAGCAGCACAGAATTCCCTGCAGCCGGAGGATGAGCGGGCTGCTTTGATGGATGTCTCCGGGGCTGCCTGTCCCTACTCCTCACCCACTGACCCGTGTAAGGCTGGCTGCAGTAAGTGCTGCCCGGCTTGGGAGAAATGACATCATAGCTCATCACTCAGCCCCACACTGCCGGCATGGAGCACGCGGGACCAAAGGCCCGCACGTAAATTACAGCGAGTTGCTGGCTCGCGTGGGAAGTACCTGCTCAGGCACGAGCGGCTTGGGGGGCACGCATCGTATGCCTACTGCAAGCAAGTGAATGGGGGCACAGCACGAGCTGCAGGAAACCAGCTCAGTTCTCAGCACCCAGAAGAGAAATACAGGGGAAAAAAAAATGGGGAATTATTCCCTTTTTATTTTTGCACGCTCTACAACTTCTTGAAAGGTGGTTGTAGTGAGGTGGGGGTTGGTCTCTTTTTCCGGGCAACAACTGATAGAACAAGAGGACACAGTCTTAAGTTGCGCTAAGGGAAATATAAGTTGGATATTAGGAGAAAATTTTTTACAGAAAGAGTGATAAAATATTGGAATGGTCTACCCAGGGAGGTGGTGGAATCACCATCCCTGGACGTATTTAAAAGAGATTGGATGTGGCACTCAGTGCCATGGTTTAGTTTAGTTGAGGTGGTGGGACAGAGGTTGGACTCGATGATCTTGAAGGTCTCTTCCAACTTGGAAGAAGAAGAAGAAGAATATTTCTATTTTGTGCAGGGATTTTCATACTCCGAGGCACCTGATGACAGGTTAAAAGGCAAATAATCCGTGCTAAGTCACAAGCCCTCTACAAATGTGCAACAGAAACACACGCATATATTGATTTACAAAGTGCAGAGAGATGCAGGTACTCCCTACTATGAGCTGGAATAAATTGTGTCATCACTAACACCATGAAGCTTGAATGGCGTTGTATGTCATCCAAAGATGTTTCATATACAACTGTAAAGTAGCCAGTAGGACTTAGGTTTGTAAAACAAGTTATTTTAAATATCAGCAGCAGGCAGGACAGAGGGCTCAACGTGGATAAGAGTCATGTAGCTACAAAGTTGCTTATTCAATGTGCATTTTTCTTTTGCTACGTGCCCTTTTTTATTCCTTCTGCCCTCTTGTGGTGGAGTTTTATCTTTCGACCTTGAAATTTTCAATTGCAAGTTTTACATGTGGTGTTATTTAAATGATTTATTTATTCATTCATTTATTTAAAATAAAATTATTTTGTTTATCAAAGAATTTAAGGAATCTCGCATGACATGCATGTTAACTCGTTTCCATTTGACTAAATAAAATTGGACAACTGAACTTTCAGTTATTTGTGTATTTTATGGTATTAATTCAATTCTGTTTTAAAAATATGAATCCATTATTTTAATTATATATAAGGTGTTTATTTCTGTAAAATTTGAATATATATTTAAAGTACAGTATCAGAAACACATCATAAACCACCAGTCTTCTCATTACACTACTAAAATAGTTTCATGACATTCATGTACATTCTTAACAAAGACATAAAATAACCAGGAGATTAGATTACAAGCAACATAAGAAGTAGTCACTTTCCAACTCTGAGGCAGAAACAAAACATCAGGTCTTCCTGAGGAAAAGAGTTCAATTATCAGAGCAAAGTGAAGAAACAAATTCATCTCTTGAAGCCACATTCTTCCCAAATTCTGGATTTCAGTCACTTCTATGTTAGGGGTATCACTGCATTGATCCCATTTGCTTTATATTTGAATCACGTGAAGGGCCTATGGACTGCAGTCTTTAAATTACAGTAACTTTTAGAAAACTGCTTAGAATTGCTCTGTTGTGAAATTTTTTTTTTCCAAAAAAAACTAATTTAAAATAATTTTTGAAATAGTAGAGGGTAGATTGTTATTGAAACATCTTTTAAAGGATGAACAGAACTTTGAGAAATCAGTTAAAACCCCACTATCTTTACACACAAGGTTCTGTCCAAAATCAATCTTTTTTCTTTCCACTGATGTAATATCATAGCAGGGACTCCTGAATAATTTTTTTTAATCTAATGATGTATGTTGTGGAGGGATTTTTTTATTATTCTTTTTAATAATTTTCTTTGTTATGTGTATGTGTGAAAACCACTGAAGAAGTAGGGAAAAAATACGGAAAAGAGGATAAGATACAGCTCATTCTGGAAAGATGTTTCGTTTCTTTCCTTTGTATTCAAGTTTCATTATCTCCAGGTAAATTGTTCATGGGCAGTGGAAGATGAAATACACTGTGACACATTATCAGTGCCTATCATGGCCTTGATTGTGGGATAAGCCACTTCAGGGTACTCTGGAACATGTTCCTTCTGCCTACACCTGCACATCTCTCCCACACTCAGGTCCTGCAGCCCCTCACCATATTTGTTTCATTTTCTTCAGATCGTGACAGTCTATCTTTCCATGGATAAAGAGTATTCCTTCTGAGTGGATCACTCATACATTCATGAAGTCTCTGAAATCAAATAAATTCTGTTTTCTTTTTGTCATGGGTCTTCTCTTAATAGACTTTGAAAGACATATTTTAAACTAAATCCAAAATACGCCCAGTAGCTCAAAGACATAAGAACAGTTTTAAGTAAGTGAAGTCCTAAGGATTGATTAGGACAAACATTGCCTGGTACATAAATTTAAATAAGTCATTCAGGGTTACCTTACATGGTTTATATAATTTCAGTTCTACTGTTTCATATTATTAATAGGTTTAGGATATTCCTAGGGTACTTACAAGGTTAATATCTTAGCAATTTAAAGTTCATGCTACTGCTAGATAACATACTTAATGGCAGTAAAGCTTCAAACAAATTTCTTGCAACATTAGCTGCATTTAAAAGTATAATCTTATGCCGCTTCCTCTTGTTCAGCAACATTTCAGAATAATTGGAGAGAGTATGTATTTACAGTGGAGAAAATAACATACACTATTAACACTGCTTATGATGCTTATCATTATTTAGATGCAAAGTCTGAAAAAATATTGACAAAACTCATGTTCTAAATATATCCTCATTAAATAGGAAGCATCTGGGTTTGTGGAACCCATCAGCACGTGCTTATATTTTTAAAAAATATTTGAAGAAATAGATTCAAGTTTAGTCAGTGTTCTTGAAGATTGTATCCAACATTTTTTTTTTTTAATGGACAATTCATCTAAGGGACTGTCTACTGCGTTTACTTGAAAAGAATCTTAGTGGATTCAGTGAGAATTGACTGAAACTAGCTGAGGTTTTTGTCTTTGCTTTTGGTTTTTGTTGGTGATTTGTTGTTTGGGGTATTTATTTCTTTATTTATTTATTTAAATAGGAGCTGAGCATTCAGATTCCCATTTAAGTTCTATCAAGCCTGGTGCCTGAACATGACAGTTGATAGCTAATTCTCATCACCCACCCTAGGAGAGTTTCACTGTTAACATTGAGAACATTGGCGCGTTCTGCATCCACTCTTTAGAAAATCTTAATCAAAAGATTACTCTTTAAAGGCAGCCAATGTTGCAGGAAATCTCATTGGAGCTCTGCTCTCCTTAAGTACATTATCTAGCTGGAGTACAAACTTAAAAGGTTAAGATGTTAACCTTGGCTTTACACTACAGAGACTGTTCTACAAATACTGATAGTGTAATACTGAGTTTTCTTAAAACAAGGAGGGGATGAAGCAAGCAAATTTTAGACTTAAAAAGAGTAGCAGAAGTACTTACAAAAGTATCTTTTCTAAAAAACAAGCATGACTTAAGTTTTTCCTTTGAATAATCCTGACACGTTTGTACCATGGTGGTTTGGGAAGCACATAAAGTGCTTGTGACTATCCCACACAGGTGTATATTGAATATGTGCATAATTATTTATTTTTGTGTTTAGTGGTGGCCAAACATGTCTCGAGTGTTGCCCTGAATCATGGCCTGAGTGCATAACTTCAGCAATCTACTTTTGCCCAGTCATTATATGCGGATTGTAAAGACTTAACACGTGTAACTAGTACATAATAAGCATCATTAAAACTTCTAAAGAAGGGCTCTCTGCGTATAACATATTCAGGACTGACTGCTGGGTTTGGTGTTTTGTGTCTGGGGCTTTCAGTCTATTTCGAGTGAAAATATGTAATTCCAGGCCACTCTTCCAATACATCACAGTCATTTTCTGCACTTTAGTTGTTTTTCTCTCCATTTTTCCCGCAAAATAAAACATCATTACAGCAGGTTTAAAACGCACTTTAGTGCCTGCAATCTTCCCATGCTATTCTTTAATATTTCATCATTAAATAGCAAAATAACCTGATATGATCCTAATTTAGTGCCAATTACACTGCATTGATCAAAGTGACCTTTTCATACTGGAGCACAAAAATCAATCCCACTGCACAACAAATGTCAGGGGGATGAGAGCAACATATAATCTGTGACAATCAAAACATTACTTACAAATGAAATCACCAATGACCTGCATGCCAAGGCAATTTCTGCATAATGTGCACTGGTTTTATTTGCAGCTTTTGTTGGGATTTTTTTGTCTTGTTTTGTTCCCCACTGTCTGCTGCCAGACATAGTTGTGTTATTTCATGGTTTCACTGACAACACTGAAAATGGTTGAAGCTCTATGACTGATACAGAAATAATCACACAAAGTGACTATAGCCTGTAATGCATCTTTAATGTTCAGTAAGGTGTGATTTTCTGTGGACCCAAAAGTCAGACTGTCTTCTGACAATGTCCTGATGTTCACAAATTTGGTGATATTTCAAAATGTAGCCAAATTGACAAGGTCAGCCATAGGCAGGAGAGTCACAAACAACTACTCAGAGATGCTCACTGTTCTGCCTTCAGTCACTGACCTGCAAGCCAGGGTTTGCAAAGTTAATGACAACATTGCAGTGACATTAAGGATGTTTGTACTTTACCCATTATGTCTATGTCAGTTTTAGGGTCCAAATGGGGAGGCATTTGGCTGCACAGGCAATATCATCTACCAGCTGTAGCTAGAAGCCACCTGAACTAGCTATATCTGTAATTCAAAAGAGAAAATTGATTTTCAGTCAATTTTCAGTGTTGTTTTTTTTTTTAATCATATAATAAAAGTGTCTAAACTTTAGCTTGCTTTGTGTTTTGTTCATAATTAATCAGGGATGACCCCTCCAGTGAAAAAATTCTTACCCACAACCAAGACAATTTAAACTGATTTGTGAATCTGCAACTCATGAATCAAAGCTAGAAAACAATGTAGTTAAAACCACCTTGTTAAAATCTGCACTTTTCAGCTGTTGTGAGCATGTCACAACACCTGAAGATCTGAAGCTGTGTTTAAGCTATGTCCTCTTCAAGCATGTAGATTGTTGAGGTTTTGGGGTCTTCAAGCATGTGGACTTCCAGCGTGTAAACTGCTGAGGTCTTCCTCAAGCATTTAGTTCTACAGAAGCAGCTGGGACTCTGCAAGACTAAAATTCATCTCCTCCAGTACCCAGGTAAGAGTTGCAGGATTTGGGAGCTGAGATCTGCCAGTGGCAGCTTGTCAGCTCTTGGCTGAGGAATTTAATCTGTCTGTGTATTGGTTGCTTTCCTGAAACAAGATGTGATATTTATACTTCATTGTTGGATAAGTTTTTGTCTTTTTAGATCTAAGCTGGATGCTCCTAGATGATAAGTTAATGAGCAGAGCCTGTTTTTTTAATAGCTGTGTCATGGCCTTGTACAAGATAAGGAGTGGGATCTTGAAATGCATTCAGTCAAATTCTTCGAAAATGTTTCACTTTATTTTGCAAACATGACTGGTAAAGGATTATGTCCAAAGAACTGAAGTAATTCTCAAGAGTTGGGTTTTTTCTTTGTTTGTTTGTTTGTTTTGTTTTGTTTTGTTCTGTAGTCTGTTCTCTAGAGAGAAAGTGTTCTGATTGAAATAATTTATCCATAAGAAAAACCTCCAAGGCCTGGATATTTTCCCTGCTCATGCACACTAATCTGCTAATCAACCAAGAATAAGAGAGCATGGGAAAACCTAACTCTTAATATCAGTCTCAAAAGTGCTTGTTCTTCCAGATGCTTTAACTTCACATCCAAAATAGACAAAAAAAAAAAATAATTAGGGAGAGAGATTCTCAGGGTTTTATCATCCCTATTACTGTTCTGGGGGTCACAAAACATTTCCTTTTATAGCACTTCACTGATAATGAGACTGTACAGTCTCAAATAGGAATATCTAAAAAAGGGAAGCTAGCTATGCTTTCTACCTCAGAGATGAATGAATGAAACCTTTGGTGAAGCACTTGATATCCTTGAGGGCCTCTGCATCAAGGTTAAAGAGCCCTTTTGGGTCCTAAAGAAAAAACTATAATTTTGAGGAGTTCATATAAATTTGCTGGTTTTTTCCTTGCTTTCAGTAGTATTTGCTAGAAAAACGGTGTGTGTTTCACTCACCAAGCTGATTAAACCTCAGTTCTTTCTCATGGCCATATAACAAGAATATCTCTCTTCCCAGAAAGTCCATTAGCAAACATGATTTATGACTGACACTTCCACAACTCTGTATGTAGCTCTGGTAAGAACTAAATAATATTCAGGACCTGATTATGAACCAAATCCAATTCATTTCACACTGATGCAGAATTAGTTTCAGACGAATATAAAGGAAAAGTATGGGCAGACTGTTAAGGTGACTTCTTTATTTTTAACATGCTCTTCAGTGCAGTTTGCAGCTTAACAGCTTCACTATAAATGATGTGATTAAGTTTTATATATTTCTGTATATCTGATGTATTTACCCAAATGCAGCTGTCATTTTGTATACTGTTTCAAATGTTTAGAACTGAATCAATGTTTGCAGCAATCACAATTTCCAAACACTTTTTTTTTCAGTGTTAAGCTGTAATGCAAACATGAAGTAACAAAATGAGGATGAATATATAGATCTGGACAAAGCAATTTTTCTTCCATCATGATAAGAGAATTGTAAAATTTAGTCACCATTAAAGAATCGGTTGAGCAGATCCATTAATTCATCATTTCCGGCAGACACAGACAGCGCAATAGTTTGCATCACCACATTCAAAATATCGGTTCAAAATAGCTGCCCCAACTCAGCTTCTAGCACGTCCAACTCATTCCTTAAAAGCAATGTTGCTGCTTTCTTTCAGCACTTTACCTTGAGGCATGAGTGGAAATGGGAGACGATTGGTCCATCGTAACCAAAATCTGTGTTTTGGCAAATTCTAGCATTTTAATAATCTTTGACTTGTTACATTTGTTTTGACTTTGTTACATTAAAGAATTATAAATAGGAATATACTTCATAATGGACCGTATAGGGCTCAGTATAAAATGCATGGTGTTTATTGAATAAAAGAATATTATATTTATAAGTCTTAATTTATGGCCTAAAATATAGACATATGTGTCTCAGGTACAAAGAATCTTTCATTCCACAGGGGAATAGAAGGAAAAATGCCAAAAGAAGCAGAAAAAGTTTAGGATTGACCTATCAATAACCAGTATACCTTATCCTGAGGTCTAGGTTCTTCTTCTACTTATTGTGCCATGTGTGCAACGTGATTATTCATCACTAAAGTGTAGGGCAAACTGAATTTAGGCAACAGTTTAGGGCTAACTCTGAAGGCAGAGCTAAAAACAAAAAATGCATCAAATAATAACTCTTTAAATAACAAGAAGCCAATGAATGAAATTCAGGTTTTTTTTATATATATTAAATGAACATATATGACTGTTACACTTTAATACATTATGCAACCTACTTAAACATTCAACTGAGCTTTGAAATATTTAAGCCATAGACTGCCAGGGCTGCATTCCACTTTCTTGGGCATGACATTACCGCTGTGCTGGGTAATGCTATCTCTAAAGCTTTTATGTTTTAGCATAAGAGGTACTTAGAATTATTAAGTTTCTATTGATTCTGAATGCCACAATTTCTATGAACATCTGATTTCTTTCTTATCTGTATTCTTTTAGATCTATATGTCCAAATTGCATTCAGAAATGTAATCCTCAGACACTAGAGAAAACTAATCATTTGTCTACTCCAGTTATAAATCATACCTTATTAGAGAAAATCAAATTTTCTGTGATCCCAGAACAGAAAATTATGAACTTAATTCTTTACAGATTGCACAGGAGATAATATTCGATAATCCATTAAGCACATCTTAATCAATATCTATCACTGTAATGTAAAGCACACTGATCAGGATATGTGTATTGCTGATTAATAGTATCACTATAGTGGTACTCGATACAAATTTCAAAGAATTGAAATTAATAGATTGCTAATGTATCAAGCAATTAATTTCATTCAAGCGCAACAGTGAGGTATTTTGCATGCATAAGAACCTGAGTCAAAATGTATTTACACCTGCAAGCTTTAAAATACAACAAAGTAGTCTCACATGCAATGAGAGAAACTAACTTCACACGAGAAAGTGTGTAGAAGCTTACAGTTAACATGAGCCAGTCCAAATGTTGTGTGCTTAAGTGGAAAGATTCTTACCAACTTCACTGGGTTTTATGGAAGACCTTTGCAGTCTGGTATTACATCTTTCCTTAAAAAAAAAACCCCAAAACACACAAATAGCATTTTAAAAATAAAGGATAGCTTTCACAGGAAATTAATAGGACCTGCCACACTTATACTTTGCTTTAAGCTTGTCTTGGAATGAGTTTTCTGCCTGTGTATTTATGCACTAGAAAATCCTAACTGACCTGAAGCAGATTAAGTGATTATAGTGTGTGATTCAACAAATTCCAGAAACACGTTTCAAGTCCCTGAGTCACTCACATGCTGTTCAGCTGTTTATGCACTGTGAAAAATGGCTGCATGACAAGCATGCAGAAGAAAACTATTCTTATCAAGACAGTAAGTAGTTTTGTGTGGCTTCTGCTAAACTGACCTCCCAACCCCCTATCCCAGCATATGTTCTAAATAGTTCTTTAAGTTCTTTATGAACTACGAGTAAATCAGGAAGGGAAGTAAGTCTTACATACTTTCTATGTAGACCTTTTTTAAAACTCAAAAGCAATTATTCCTTTTTATGAGATGTCACTTGTATCAGTAAATTAGTGTCCCTGAGCACAGGTAACCACACTTTGGTGGTAAATGTAAAGGAGATGTTAATTAAGTGAAATAATTTCCTTTTTGCAAGACAAAGGGATGGTACTTGAAACCTCTCCTTTTCTGTCATACAAAGTCTTCTTCCAGTCTGAACAGAGCAAGCAATTCTAGGAGTTCCATTTGTTGAAGAAAATAGGTCTAAATTGATTAAACTAATCATTTTATTCTAACTGCTCTTTTTAAAGACAACTGCTGATTGCATGCCCCTTTTGTAGCTGTAGCTGAGCCTGAGATGGTACAAAATAACCATCTTGCCAGTTGTCACAACTATTTGCTCATTCTTTAATTAAACATAATATATAAACCCGTATAATTTACATCTAATTGGGAAACATCTTCAGTCAGAAGGCAGCATCGTCTGATGGTGTACGTAGAAGCTTGGGTGTTAACAGGTCTGAGCTACTGTCCAACCGGAGAATCACAGCTGGCCTGGCAAAGATTTCTTAGTCTTCACATTTAAAAATCTCATTTAGTTACAAGGGATAATTTCAGTTAACCATTGACTTCATGAGTCTGTTGTGAGAGTTGGTTAAGGTCTGTGTATTGCAGACCTTAAAACAGAATAAAAATTTAGCGCTGACATGCAGGAGCAGCATACTGTGATAGCAGCAAGGCTGTGGTTAAATAAAGAAAAAGAAGGACTGGAACTGCAGAGTTGTCTTTAAAAAACACCAAACAGAACAAACTCCTGTGTTTCAAAGTCATGTTCTGGTTTGTCACAGAATTTAATGCTGAGGAGGTGAATTGTAAATATAATAATCAAACTCCATGAAATAAACAGGAGTGGGTTTATCCAAGGAGAGATCTGGAGTCAGTCAAACATCACAACAACGCTTGGTGGAAGAGACGCGTGGGATTGAAGAAGTCCTCTCCACACTGGCTGAACACAAAGGAAAGCAGCTGTACGGAGAAAGACCTGGGGGTCCTGGTGGACAACAAGCGGTCCAAGAGCCAGCAGTGAGCCCTTGTGGCCAAGAAGGCCAATGGGATCCTGGGGTGCGTTAGGAAGAGCCTTGCCAGCAGGTCGAGGGAGGTGATCCTGCGCCTCTGCTCAGCCCTGGTGAGGCCACATCTGGAGTGCTGTGTCCAGTTCTGGGCTCCTCAGGACATGAAAGACACGGGACTATGGGAATGGGTCCAGTGGAGGGCAACAAAGATGATTAAGGGACTGGAGCATCTCTCTTACGAGGACAGGCTGAGAAAGCTGGGCCTGTTCAGCCTCAAGAAGAGGTGACTGAGAAGGGACCTCGTCAGTGTCTATCAGTATCTGAAGGAAGGGTACCAAGAGAATGGAGTCAGGATCTCCTCAGAGGTGACAAGCAGTAGGACAAGAGGTAATGGGCAGAAACAGATGCACAGGAAGTTCCACCTGCGTATGAGGAAGAACTTCTTTACTCTAAACTGGCATATATGTTATTTAGTTTAGCTCCAAAACCAACCATTTTGCCAAAGGCAACAGCTTGTGCATTTTGCAGCAGAAATCAGATGCTAACAAAACAGTGTTTAGTGTAACAGGCTGATTTTTTTTTTTTAGATATTCAGTATACATTCAAAACTTTATATTATCTTGAAATCTCACACTGCTCTTTAAAGTATCTCTTTTTTCCTCAGAATGACTCAAAAGGAGGAAACCTTAGAAGCAAAGGAACAATCTATTATTATTCATGATCTGGTATACCTATTATCAGCAGTGCACTTAACAGAACAGGCCAGCATCCATGCTGCAGTCTAAGTTAATCTCTTGCTTTTCTGATTGAGAGCTCTTTTTCTCAAACAAAGGAAAAAGCATTAAGGTAAAATATGCCCAAAGGTCCTTTTATTGCATACAAAAATTAACCAGGACCCTTTTTCCACACATGGCAATACATATGCTGTTAAATTTAAGACAATGAAAATGACTGCTTGTGTACTGACAGGGAAGTGGCACCTGTATTTTGGGGATAATGTCTTTCTCATCATTAGACTAAAGCTTTATCAGCCATGAAATTTTTAGATTTTTCTCTTTTTTTGGCACAATATGCATCATGGTTTTTACATGCTTTATTTTTTGGTCTCCAGACATGCTCTTTCCTGGGAAATTTTCTGCAGCCAAAGAGAATTTGTCATAATCTGGTAAATTTACAGAGCAAGCCTCTTTTATGCGCAAATGTTTTATGAGCTACACCATTCACTGATATCCACAGGGAATGCAGAAGTGCCATAGAAACAGAATCTTGTCCATACACCATGCCCTGCCTACATTGAAAATTAAACATTACATAAAGCACATATAAAATTAGGCAATTAGCAGACCTTTACACCCTGCAGCTTGACCCTGTATTATCCTCCATGCCATAGCTTGAATCAATACCATTACTAACTTTACTGTGTGCGCCCATATTGCACACATTTGAGCCGCAATTGACTAGAAGTTGCCAGACTTGTGACTAGTAAAAGTTGCCAAACCAGCACACCACTCTCCTTTGAACAGCTCACCAGGCCTCTCATCGCTGTGCGAGCAGGAGCTGGACCTTTTGTTGGGGACAAGTACTGATGCTGAAGGAGCAGGAGTGAACAGCAGACAGGATATGACTTAGCCGATGATATCTTTACTGCACTACACCCTCATTTCGTCTTTTGTGCTCCACTCCTCTACTCTTACTGCAGATAGCTAAGGATTAAAGCTGGAGAATACAGGAAAGCTGGAACACCCAGATGTTAGCATTCACATAGAGATATATAATACACAATAGACTGAAACAGTAACCTGAACTGAATTAGAAAGAAAATAATAAGGACAAACACCCTTAATAAGTTATGATCATCAGGAACTTGAATGATAGTTTTTGCTTAGTGCATTAAGAAGCACTCTTCTCACCCTAGATCCCAGGATGTCCCCGTTCCAGCTCCTACCTTGAGATCAGCTGACTTCTTCCAAGTAGTCTTTGAAAAATAGCTGTCCCAAAAAAACACTGTGTAATGGATGGTCCAAAAGCAGCACAAGCTGTTGGATGTTATGTAGCTCACTGCCATTGGGCACCTTTTGCAGACAGTCTTCCATACATCCAGGCAGTGAGAATCATCATACAAGGGCTGGGGAGAGAAGAGCCACGTTTGGCTCAGGCTACATCCACGTTTGTTCAGCCTCTCTGCAGCATGGCAATTCAGGCAACCATGCAAGCTGGAGGTTATTTTTGCTGTCTTCTGCATCTACAAATACCCTCCTCATACAAAAATAACAGAAGATTTCAGGTTCCCTTTTAATTGAGTGACTCTTCAGGTTTACATTTTATTTTCTCCAGTTTTCCTCTTTGGCTAGGAGACAGAGACAGTCACTCTCCATAGAATTTGCAAGTAGAAGTTCTTTCCTATTTACAGATTTCTAAAGTAAAAGATTTGAGAAAACATTCAAGCATTATCAAATTCTTGCTTTAAAAAACCCATTGATTATTTGTTTTAATGCCAGCACAAGTTTTATATGAAACCAACCTTTCATTTATGGGAAAATATTAATTTTTTCCCGATATTTATTTCATGCATTATTAGATTTGGCTATGGATTTATTGATTAAACTGATCCATCATATTCAGGTCTTTTCAGTAACATATCCATTTTTACACCACTTGATTCAAAACAGATTCACAAATTTTGAATGGAAATTCTGGTGAAAATATGCATTTATCAACACAGAGCAATCAAGAGACCATCAGAAAGAGCCCTTGGGTTTTACCTGGAAAACTTGGCTTCAAGTCAGGCTTTGCAAAAGTCAGTCAAGAAACCTGAATTTATGCAAGTGTTCAAAGCCCCATCTTCAATAAGTAAGCAGGTTTCTCTTTCTCTTCTGGAAATGCTAGACCCCAGACAGTTTTGAAATGTAGAAAAAACTAGATATGTCTTAAGCAGTTATTATTTCCTTGTAAAAGCAACACATGAAACCTCCAGAACAGTGAAACATCAGAATCTTTCAAGTTTCTGATTAGATATTTTAAAGTTAATAGATCAACTAATGTCTTCCTCAAAACAGTATGAAATTCATTAGTGAAGTTTTGATTCTTTCTAGTTTGTTCCTAGAAATAAAATTGGAATCAATAACTATTATGATGATGGAGAATAGAAAACCTAAATGCAATGTTACAGAACATATGTAATAAAGTGACAATTTTGCGTTAACTTTTACATTTTGGAATATAGAAATCATTGTGAAAATCTGCATTATACTGTTATGGTCTCAGAGCCCAAATAATTCCATAAAATCGTGCTGGAGGTCTTAGCAAATTATGGAAAGTATGGAAATAAAAATATATATTAATAAAAATCTACATTTTCTCAACCATGCAAATTAAGTTTCAGTCTGGTTAGTGAAAAATAAGAGTGGAAAGTAGAAAGAAATGTTATTGAAACCTTTCAGAATAGGTGTGACTGAATTAATTAAATACATTTTTATGACTATAAGCTATGTTAATGATATACTCCATCATCATCAGTCTCTGGCTCCAGGTGAGTCAGCAGGATGATACTTGTTGATGCCAACTGATGGCATGAATTCACCAATCTACTAAAATGAGAGTATTACATTCTTAAAAATCAGCTTTTGAATGTGGGCCAAACCCAGGACATGGCTTAAGTAGAAGCACAGCATAGTTTGGAAGACAAACTCGCCTTAGTGTGAAAATATCTCTCCAGCCTCTGTGTTGTAATTAAGTGCTGGTGGTCACCAGACAGCATACATTTCCCTTAGACAGAAAAGTCCAAGATTTAGCGCAGCAGTAAGCCCGAGTGTAGTAACCTGAGCCGAGTAACAAGGGAAGATATATTGAGAATGAAGCACAGAAGAGAGGAAAATCTTGAATTGCTTCTCACCTACTTTACAACATGTAGAGAAAGCCATGCATCCTGCAGTGAGCCACCCGTTCCCTGAGGGATGGGTGATGGGCCCTGTCCCTGCCCATCCTCCCCTTGCTGGCGCACCTGCCGGCTGTGCTGGCCAGGTCCAGCTGACGTGCCTGCTGCCTGCAGGGTAGCCGGGATCAGGGGAATTAGTTCTGCTTGCCTTGGGAGGCCAGCCCAGCCGCCACGGTTTCTATTCAAACTCCCCTCCACCACTCAAGCTCAACTGGAACCATTTAGTACCCGCATTGTTCTGTGGTTTTTATTTGTTTCCTTCCACTCAAGCACATGTTAGAAAAGGCGACCCCCCAGCAATCTTTTTTTTTTCCCCCTTTTCACATGACTAAGCGATTATCTTCTTCCTAATCAAAGAGACAGATGAAAAGAGTTTATTAATAAAAGTTCCCCTTCAGGAAGATTGGAAATGAATGATTAGTAAAATACACCCAATTTTACTTATAGACCCCCCTCATAGAGAGGCATCTGTGAAGGGTAGGGATGCCAGAATAGTGGTGGGGACTCAGGCATCTGGAAGCTGTTTGCGATATGGATTAGAAGTCGGGCTGCACATAGATACTGCCTCCAGTCACAAAAGCTTGCTCTGTGCAGGGGAAAAAAATATGCTGCTTGTTTACAGTGCTACTTTTTCCCTTTGCTTGTTATCTGTTTTATTTCTTCCCTTGCTCCTCTGTCCCCACACCATTCATGTGCAATTATGTCTGCGCCGATACGCCAGCTGGTGGGGTCTGTTAGCCATACCCACCACACCGGCATCTAGGAAGAGGGGAGAAGGAGACAGGAGCTGGGCAAACAACACCGCATTGTGCTTGGGACCGGGGCATTATCTGCTCCCTGTTGCCAGGGACCACTGATCAAAACGGGAAAAACAGCTCCTGCGCTGCGGAGAACAGACCGAAGATAGTCGCGTCCTCAGCTTGCAGTGTATCCACAGCATATTTAAAACAGTGGTAAATCACAGGCACAAAAACTCCAAGGGGCTTTAATAAAGAAAAGAGCTGAATATTTAAGCAAGTTTAGAAAGAGTGGTGTTTTCCAGACAGATCTAGTTTTACCAGCATGAGTCTGAGATGGTTGCACTATTTACAAGCATTAAACCAGACTATCATAAAAAATCATATGAAACCTGAGAAACATTCTAGTGAATGATTCCATCATGCTTGTCTTATGAAATAAATGTTAAATACACTCAAAGATGCTACTTTTAAATCTCTCTAGTGATAGGCTTTTTTGATGCTTTCTACTCCTTAAGTTAAAATTTTAGTCGCAAAATCAAATAAGTAAAGAAGTATAAGATAAGGCTGCTCAAATTTAGAGACTATCCCACCTGAGTGTGAGGGGGCTTGGGACCAGGGCTTTAGACCTTCTATTCACCCAGTTTTCCTTCACTCAGAAGAAACAAAATCCAAGCCCTAAACTACTTTAAAAAATGTCTAAGAAAATTTCTAAAAATTGAATGGTTATTTTAAACTGGGTTGCTTTCAAATCCAGATTGTCATGCTGCATTTCAAAGAAGATAAAGTTTCTTCCCTCTCACACCTTATTTGAAAATATTGCATTCTGAAGCAAGGGCATTTCTTTAACTCATTTTTTTTATCAGAAATAAAATTAAGCATTAAGCTGCATCTCAAATTCAACTTTTTTTAGGAGCTTCTCTAAAAAATGCATTTGAGAGTTGAAAGAAAATTTATCTGAGGAAAATAGATTTTTGTGCAAGCATATTTCTGAATTTGTCAGCATTTTTGATTATTTGAGAAAGCTAAAATGAAAATTAATTGGAAGACTCCTACAAAATAATTCAAACATCTCCACATAATTACAATTACAGCAGCATCATGATAGGGCTATACTATTGCTAATGCAGTAAATAAAGCAGACTATTGCAGTAAATCCAAAGTTATTAGATTTAAACTCATGGCAATGGATATTCATTTTAGACCTACTGGATTGTATTAAATATATATTTTAAGCCTCTTAAATGCTTATACATTAGAGGTATCTCTTCTTTTAGAGGAAAGACTGCAAAAAAACAACATACCTGGTAAACAACATTCTTAATACCGTTTATGTGTGTCATTTTACAGAAAAAAAATACTAAAAATTATTTCCACAGAACAAAATGATAAACAAGACCAGTGTTGTACAGGTTTCCTTAGAATGGGTTTAAGATGACCCCATGACATACAAGTAGAGGGGATTTCACTGGCCACTCCTCATTAGTGCCAGCAAAGTTTTAAATAACACCCCACTATCACACATTCCATAGCTGTTAATATGTAGAGATTTCTTTATATAGTGTTAGTAGGCTTGTTTATATCAGATTTCCATGACAGTAGCAATTTACCTATGCAAGTCTTCTTAAAACAGAAAATCACAACATATTTAAAACATATTTAAAACGAAATATTTTTCTATCTACATAAATAATCTATAATAGACTCAATACACTATGCTGCATCTTCCCAGATGCAAACATCATGTACACCATTTCTTAAAACAAAGTAGCTACTCTCTTCCTTTCTCTTCTTGCAAGTGATGTAAAGTTAAACTCTTCCTTTAACTGGGAAAAAGGTTTAGTGCCCAACTACAGCCACACTTTCAAATTGCTACCACTATGGAAAAGCTTCATAGTTAAAGGAAAAAAAAACATTTTCTCAGAAGGTCATTATTGTTCAGGTTCCCGTGAAGAAGTCCTAGGGGAAGGGAGAGTAGCCTGAGCTTTGTGGTAGTGCTTTTTGGTGGTGTTAATATTAAAATATGTCTCTGTTTCAGACAGAGCATGGGTCAAATAATGACAAGTTTGCAAAAAGTGAGATATCTAATATTATTCATAATTGTTCAGGCATCTCTGAAAATCTCGCCTTCCTTATGCTTTGTCTGCGTTCAGTGCCTACACCAAGGGGATTTCCATGAACGCCATTTATAAAAGAGCAATTTGCAGCTAAGAAACCAGGCCTTCTTTTCCTGAAGAAGAATTGCATGTACAAAAGAAAAAAATGCAATGGTTGAAACTACTGAATAAAACATTTACTTTCACGTCAAAAATATATTTAGGTTTTTTCTATGTGGGCTTTTTACAGATAATATACAAATTTTGTAAGATAAGAGAATTTTTTTAACAGAACAGCCACTTTACAGTTCTTGCGTTTGTTAAGCCATATTGCCTTACCTTTTGAGAATTGTAGCAATAAAATAATTTTTAGAAGTGATTTATATTAGCTGAAAACATTTATTATTCTTTGGAGCCATCTAGCTAAGGCATTAACAGAAAATGGAATATAATATCCCAATTTTATTCTTTCTTTAAATAGAAGTTCTAAATTCAGTATGTATCATGGCTTGATGTGGAAAAAAATATTTTTTTGCACATTTTCTGTTCTCTTTAATTCTTTGTTGCCTGGTTTAGACATACTACGTAAATTTGGACACAAGCAGTTGCACGCACGTGTTTAGGGATTCAGACTTAAATGCATGATTGCCCTATAACCATATGCAATACATTCATATATTTTTGACATGCTCCCAAGCAGTTGATTTTGTGTATTTATGTAGTAGATGGAGTATTTGTTTGCATTTTCCTTTCCATTAAACAAAGGCTCTATGATTTTGTCAAACTGCTGTTAAAGGATAACATGTAAATATGACTTAAAATTGCACATGCAAATGGCCATATGCAATTATGGCCTTCTAGCAAAGAACATGGAATTAATGTGTCTCATTAAATACATATATTTTATAGCAAAAATAGTTCTTAAAACATGTATAGCCCCTACTTCTTTAGTTATTACTGTAATATCATTCATATTTCCACAAACCTAAAAAAATGGTTTTACTTTCCTTGTTAGATAGAAACCCTTTATGTATGATGACATTTTTTAATCAAAGTCTCAAGCAAAACCACATGGACTGGATGTGAGTGGTGTAAGTACATTTGAAACAGCTGAACAGGTGATGATACAGCCTGCTCCCACACACAGAAAGATATTTAACTAAACAAATCACTAACCTCAATGATTACCAACACTTGGAAAAAAAAAGAAAGCGAGAACAAGAGAGAAAGAAAAGAAGGAAAGAAAGAGGAAGAGAGAGAAAGAAAGAAAGAAAGAAAGAACCCAAAAATGAAAAATTTCTGAAATTAAGTTTAACATCCAGACACACTGAGGTGTTTATATGTATGCATGTAAGTGTGTGATCCATATACGTCTCTACCTGCATCTATGTACGATATGTACAAATTTTATTTTTTCTGTCTTGACACAGCTTTGTCTGGAGTCTTGCAGTTTCTGTTCAAGGGGAGTATAAGTGAAGAACTTTAAAGAGGTACATATTTTACTCTTGTGTGGTTGGTCTGCAACCTCCGTTCTGATCCTCCTTTCTATAAACAATCCTCTCATGATGATCTGTTTGTCCTCTTCCACGTGTGGATAAATCCAAAGGCAAAGAGAAGCAGCATAGGTATATCCTGTGGTAAAGACCTTTTGGATGAGAGCTGATCAGCATTCTAATAACATCTTTTTCAGCTGTGAAAGCCAAAGAACAATTGGCCTTATTTCTCTTGAAATATCTAAATAAGATGAAACCTGAACTACTTCCTTAACGTGCCCATAGGGGGATTTAAGAAATAAAATCCATGCTATTTCCTTTAAAAGTCTTGTTTAACAAATTATTACTGTCATTATGTAACCTAACACTTCTTTGTTTTCAAGTATGGTGACTAAGGAGAGAAACCCATAGGACTTTGTCCTCCCCTCCTCCCATACTCATAAGCACAAAATTCCTTTTGCATTTTACCTGTTTATGTTGCCTTCGTAGTAGCCAGCATACCCTGAGGGCTTTGCCATTTAAAGTGAAGCTAAAGCGATAAAATCTCATTTTTGCTACTTTTCCCTCTATATCCCCACACACTGTTATTTATCCAAAACACTTGAATTATCTAGAGTGACATTAATCTTGCAAGTGAGAAAAAATAAAGATTTTTTTTAGGGGAAGAACACCTGTAGAACTCAACTCCTTCAGTAGTTCAAGCCATAGGACGATTACAGTGTCTGTGTTCAGCTATCTGTATTCGTCTACATATCTAATTTTGAATACTTTTAAATTGTAACTTTAACTCTGCATTTCTTGGGTAGACTGTTAATTTTGGATAGACAGTTTAACCATTTCATAGCCTCTAGCATTTTTTCTACATTATTATATGTACTCTTAATCTAATTTTAAGACAAAAATCAGCAAACAACGTGGTTTAGTTTGTCTGTGATATTTCTCCTAGTCAAAGAGTGCCAGATGAAATGTCCAGTGAAAAGTGTCAAGAAAAAGGCAGATTACCAGATTAAAACAAATGCTTAACCCACTTCAGCTTAACCCACTGGGCATGTTTTCACCCTCATCAATGTGAATGCCTAGTGAGAATCTCTTTTTTCTGGTGAAGAAACAAGAGCAGCTATTGATAATATTTATTAATTTTCATCTAACATCCAGAGTTTATTCTCTGCTTTTCTGCCATCTGAGAAAATATATTCTTTCAAAATTAAAACATAGCAGGATCTTTGAAGTTTTTAACCACTTCTCAAATGCAAGAGGTACAAAGACCAAGTCGAAATCATCTACTTCCTATCATTAAAATTCCCCACTTTAGAAGAGACATTTTGATTCTACCAATTTAAATAATAAATAAATAAATAAATGCTTATAATTTGCAAAGGAAGATAATTGGTAAATGAAGTGTCACCGATTAGTGGTGGTGCTGGCAAGGTGACGTTACATTTTCCCACCAGACACATTGCAGTCATGCACAGGGAGTCAGAGAGGGACAGGATCCGTGGCAGCTCACCCCCTCCTCCCCTGCATCCCTTTCTCTGACCCCTTTGCCAGTCCCACATCCGCTTTCGTCCCCGTGCACCGGGTGGAGGGGCTGGCTGTTGTGGTAGCGCGGTGTCGCTTGGGCTGGGTGACAGCCCGTTCTCCGCAGACAGCGCTGTCAGGGAATCACAGACTTCCACATGTACAAGCGAAATTAACTTCTGTTAGTCTGACATTTTCTGCAATCAATACTCACAGGGTCCTTGTCTCTGGGATCAAAATTCATAAATCAAAAGCAGAAAGCATGAAATAAGGTATTTGATAAATCCATTAACTGAAGTGGAAGTATACTTCTGTCACACTGTTTAAAGACTACAGTAGTGCTGGCTAAAGGGGGAGAAATCTAACAAACACATTAAGTGAAGTGCTGGCTTGTATTTGTTTGAATATACGGTTCAACCTCACTTGCTGAAGGACTTTATGCCTGGGCAGCAGACAAGTTGGTTTCCCTGGACTCCACGCTGCACAGACTGCCTTCAGAAAGCAGAAAACCGCCAACCAACCGTTTTCTGATGGACAATCCTCTCCTCCCACTCCAGAACAATCCAAGTTAAAGACAAATCTGCATTGCAAAAAGTAATGCCGCTGCAAACCACTTTGGATTCACTAAAGCTGCATGAGCCTAATGTGTGGGTCATTGTTTTTAAGGGTTAGAAGGGAGTCCAAGATACAGATAAGGACCAAGAAAACTTTGGTTGCATCTTTCAGTCCAAACATCCAAGTGACTCCTGAAGTCTCAAGGACTACCTGTTAGTACCATTTGGCATCTAGGAATTTTTTGTGAACAGAGGGCCAAATCCACACCTGGTGTCATCTGATGTGGGTCTCTTCAAGTGACTGTAGTTCTCTAGAAGCTAAAAACCCATCCCACAGTTTGTGTACTCTTAAACTTTACTATAGAAAAATATACTTGTATTTTTCAACTATGATTCGTGATGGAGAATTAGTGGCAGAGGTTTACATTTGAACACAAATAGCATTATTTTTAACAGAGCTACTTTTAAAGGAATATCATAACTGTGTTTGCTGTGATTGAAAACTGCAATGTCTGCTTGATACGGAAACTGCCTAATGGCTAAACCTTGTATCTAAAATGTAATATAAAAGGTAGCAGTAGACAAATTACTTTCATTTGATCATTTCTTTATATCACTTCAAATACCATGACAATACACTTTCCTTCTTTGATGCTGTAAAATGAAGACAAAACAGCTGCTTTTCTGTATGACAAAATCTTCTTCAACAAGAATTGCTTCTACGTAGAACTGCATGTTATCAATGAAACTCCTATTTTATAGTTTCTGAAATCAGTAGAACAATATTTTCTGCACATCTCATTCTATATTTGGTCACTACCTATCAATAAATAGTTTGATTTTGCTTTTCTCTAATTGCAAGCTATCCAATAATTAGAGCAGGTTTGTTTCTATACAGATCTTTTGTCTTCTAAGTCTGTCAATAGTTGTGATTTTCTAAGAGTCTGAATGTACTCTAATAGACCTGTGAGAATGACTTTTTTTTGCTGTTATGTACATTCAATAAAGTTTTCCCCCTATCATTTAAAGAATTCTATTACTTTCTTTTCTGCCCTGAATAATACAGCTGCCCTTGAGAAAACTCATGTTAGCAGAAGTCTGCATTTACTTTTAGATAATGAAATTATTGGGCAGGTCTGGCTCACCTGACTATTTATAGGTATAGCATCACCCTTATCATGGAACCATTTTAAAACTAAAAAGTTCTCAGTATATTGGCTTCTGATATTTACTGCTCTACAAAACATCTACATGTGGGTTTTTTCATCATTCAGGGAGTCTTAGCTGGAAATCTTTTGGGAGAAAAAATTTTTGAGTTTTGGTTACAAGCAACATTTAACCCTATTTCTTAAATTTTTTTCTTTTTTTTTTTTTTTTTCCACAAACCCCAGACTGTATCTTCCCATGGTGGGACTTGAGAAGCCACAGCAGCTGCTCATCCGTGGTAGCTTCCCAAGCAATAAGATCCCCACTCCTTCACACAGTCAATCTGATTCTCGCTCTGCCTGGCTGACAGGTGACTGGCAGGGTGAGTGTCCTGGAAAGCTGAAGAGGCAGACAGTCTATCCACTGATGGAAAACCAGCCAGCCAAATGCCATTTTTATCTTCCCCAAAACTGCCCTGTCAGAAATATATGGATTTTTTTTTTTTTTCCTGCATGAAGGAAATTTGTTTTCCATTCAGCTCTTTTCAGGGGTTGTTACCAAAGAAGGAACCCAGTATTACTGAGAGAGCTTTCTCTCACTTAAACACAAAATTCAGCAAGTTCACTCACAGCAGAATACCAAGCAGCTTACCTTCCTTAGGACAGTCAGTACAGATGGGAACTTACCTTGAAATTTTCATATCTCAATTCAGGACCATTAATTGATCCATATCTCTCCAGAAGGGCAAGTACGAAATTAAAAATAAGGTAGAAAGGAGAAACCATTTATGTCTTGCTCTTTTTCTGCTCTCCCTGCCACAAAATTGACTTCTCAGTTTTCCAGTCAAACCAGTCTGAGAAAAATTCCTTCCCTTTGCTTATATACTCCACTGACATACAAGACATTGAAGTCTAGGGAACATGATGCTTCAGTGCATAATTGATTCTCATAATATCATCATATCTATATCTCTGCAGAGCTACTTGGGAGAGTGTATGAAAGAATACTCTCAGAAGCAGTCATGCTACCTAGCAAACAGCTAACAAGTGCATATGTTTCAACACTTTTCAAGATATATGTAAAGATACAGTGTGGTTTTAATTTTTACCGGAACTGCATCTTTCCAGTGTTTTTTAAGTCCTCTGTAAAGCAGAGTGGTCTGCAAATTTTTAGACCATTTTCTGTAGAAAAGAAGACCTGATTTCTGTTGATGTTATCCAGAACAACATGATAACCTTTTTTAGGAATGGTATACTAAACTCAGAAATCATCCGATAGAAACTTACACTGGCCAGCAATGTTGTGACTTGAAGAAGCATAATCTGTTTTGGAATTTAAGAACATGATCAGACAAACTATTTTTAAATGCATCTCATAAACTGAATCAGTATTTTTGTATACACTTTTGATGCCTAATGAAGAATTTCAGCTGTCGTACAAATAGGCAGCAACAAGTCAGGTACTTACCAGTCTTTTGAGACTTATTCAATAAAGCAGTGAACACCTACAACAAGAAATATTACTTCAAAAATCTTGCGCTACTGCAATATGACAACTGGAAAAGTTAAGCTTCTCAATGTAATGTCCCAGGAAAAGGATAATTTCCTTTTCATTCAAAAAATAACTAAAATATCATGACAAGTGAAATGGGAATATTTATTTTTTCTTTACAGAAACCAAATAAAATTACACTGATAAACCTAGTAGCAAGTTGTCATTACAAATAGCTTGGGGTTTTTCTGTTCTTTTTGAGCAAAATATTCTGCTACCTCTTTGATTCTAGTAATGAGTACTACTTCCTTCTAATAACCTTTTTTCACTCTTCAAAAGGGAAAGCCCTTTTTTATTTGAGGGGATGTCTAAGAGTATGTGTTGATTATAAATATAAAACAAAACCTTATATGCAATCATGGAATAGTTTGGGTTGGAAGGGGCTTTTAAAGGTCTCTTAGTCCAACCCTCTTACAGTGAGCAGGGACATCATCAATTATAAAGTTTAAGTACTAAATATTTTTAAATTATAAAAATTGTATATTATTAAATCCTTTTCACCAGTACTAAACACATACTTCCTGCTATATTCTACCCTGTAGTCCCAAGAAAATCTACTTGACAGCAGCAATCACTAATAACAAAACATCCTCTACTTTGCTTGTATATTCTTATATAGATTTCTCTATTGCATTGAAAATAAAAGACAAGATAAATGCTTACAGTCCATGTGAATGCTCAGACCTTTTTAAAAACTAGAAGGGGAAGAGAAGAGCCTTATTGCAAACACAAGGGCAGAAGAGCTCCAGCAGTCAGAGCATTTGTCACTGAAGAGCAACAAGAAGATTAATTAGGTGATGAGAAGATTCATGATGAAAGTGTGTACCTCCATGTGATGCAAAGGGAGTTTCTCCTTGGGTCTGGAAGCTCAGAGATGAGACCATTTTCTTCCTCTCTGTTCTAGGCCCCTTTAATTAAAATTCCTAGAAAGGACAAAGGTGTAGGATTTTAATTTGGGATTTTTGTGTGTCTACTGCTAGAAAGCAAGTAAGTTCATCTGGTATCCACCTATAGCTCTGAAAATCTTCCCATTTCTCTTTTCTGTTTCTCCAAACATACTTTTCCAAGCAGGTTTATGCCTCCACTATGCAGGAGAGAGGATCCATATTTCTATTATAGCTCTCGTCATGTTCCCTGAGTTTTTCCTTCAATAGCCTCATCTTGATTACTGTCCTCCCAGCCAGAGTAGATGAAGAGAGCCAACATATATGAAAATAACTACCCTCTCTGAAAAGTGTTACAGTTAACTTCTCTTAAGCATGCCTTATATCTTTCCTAAAATTTAAATGTAATGTTCTGGTTCTCACTTGGCAAGAAATATGAGAAGCTATAGAAATAGTCTTTCATTTGTATTTCACTGGACATAGCTGTTCTAAAAATATATGAACAGGTCAATTTTTTCTTTGCTATACTTTTGCTTTCTGAGATGAAACAAAAGAATAATGGTGAACCATTATTTCAGCATCTGCAGTGTTCCCTAGCCAAAGTGCAGGGGTTACATCAATACTGATATAGAGATATGTAGTCATTTAGGGCAAGACTGGTTTGTTTTCTTGTAAGTCATATTCCATTATGACTTTTGAATTGCCTAGAGTTCCACAAAGCATGTTAATTTAATATCTTAAGGCTATGACAGTCACCTAAATGCCTATGGTATAATAAAAAAGACAGCTTTATTATTTTTTTACTTTACTAGAAATAGTTTTCCAGAAGCAAGGATAAAGAAAATACTTGCTTTACTATTTTTTTCAATCAAAACAAAGCTGCAAAGCTATGACAGATCCTTCTCAGGAAAAGGCTCTCTCCTATGCCTTTGGAGGCAGGAGAATGTCAGGCAAGATTTTGGAGTTATACTTTTCATTCTGTCCCAGCACACAGTTCTGTTACCAGTTTGCAAATGCTTACAAGACACATCAGGAGTTATGCTGTTTAATTGCCTTTTTTTGCACATACACAGTTCACAGTTCAAGCAGTGATGAGAAACGATAAATAGGAAATAAATCCTAGTGTGCATGAAAGTAACATTCTAGGTAACATTCTTCTCTCTTCCTTCTATCCCTAAATGAGTAGTTGGCAAGTTTGATGGCTGACTACTAAGAGAATATTATAACAATAAGGTATTTTAAGCCAGCAACAACAAAGCAGATGGGAGTCCACAACCTCAATGTAGTAGTTGCAAGCACCTGAACTCATTACCTGCTCCAGCCTCAGGCTCAAGCAGCAAGAAGGGAGGTTGGTAAAGCTTGAGAGCTATTTGCAAACATTTTAAAGTACTGTGGTTCCAGTCCTGAATTCGAATGGAAAGCTGTGAGAGGTCTATGTGAGAAGTTTAACAAGCTGGGTATGACAAGCAGAAGAGGAGCCACTTGTTGTTTGTTAAACTGGTATTAAACATAAATTGGTAATACCAGCCAGAGGCTTAGTCCCTCTCATTGAAACTTTCTGGCCATTTATTAACTACCTCAAGAAGCCATGCCTTTTGCTAGTTGAAACATTCCCATTACCACACACCAAAACAGATTCAGATTTGGGTGGAAATTAACATGATCTCAGGGAAAAAAAAGGTGTGGGGGGGAAGACCATGTTTTAATGTTTTCCAATTTCTCAATTCAGTTCCCTAAACTGCAATTCAGATTTTACTCATGAAAAGAGACTGTAGGAAGCAGCCCAATGCAGAAATATGTGTTGGGTGCAAAGAGAGAAGGAAACCCTCCTGTTGTGAGGGCTTCTGCCTGTGCCAGCTAAAAGTCACCACAAAACTTGTTTGTGCTTAAAAAATCATAGTTAGAGGCTAATTCTGCTCTTGACACTAATCCTGAGCCTTTCTTTACAGCCACATGTTGCTCTACAATTGCTATGGAGTCTTTGCTTCCAAGGTTGCTGCTTTCTGTCAGACAGAGACACACTGCAGAATGAGGCAGTTTCAAAATACAAAATTGAGCCAGATCAAGTGCATCTAATCCTTACAAGGCCTTACTGCATGCTACCTGAGGTTAAGATTTTGGAAATAAATGGGAATAAAACTTCAAGAGAATCATTTAATTCACTTATTGATGCCTACAAGGTAAAGTGCACTTTTCTCACTATGCTTATCTTGATAACTATTTGCTAACTTAATTTTTCTTCCTTTAGGTAGTCTAATGTTTCAAAGGCTTTTTCCAATTTGTGATTGTATATTTATTTCAGCTGATACCCTATGAACCACCTGAGCGCATTTAAATGCCATCTACCACATAACAAACACTGATTTCCTGCTAGGAGATGAGGGAGCTGCAGCAGTTACACTGTGTTATTGTACCACAGTGGCAGGCTGCCAATATGTTCATTCACATTTGTAAATTCTGTCTCTTCTGTAAAAGAATAACAATCATATGTTATTAGAATTGAATACTTAAGTAAAATCTCAGATGTTTATCTAAGACAGTTGTATGATCTTCCTTGAAATTTTGTGATGGAACATTCCTCTGTTACACAAACAGTAACAAAATAGACACAAAATAAATACCTGATTATACATTTACTTGTCATGAGTCTTTTTCTATGTCAGATAAACAGTTTACTGGTTACCAAAAAAAAAAAAAAAAAAAAAAAGAAAGCCCTAAATGCTGTGTGGTACTTCATGGAATTCTTCTTGCATGTTTGGAGAAATGTTCTGGTTAGGTCATGTCTTTTTCACGGAAACAGAGAATAAGTTCATCAAAATAGCAAATCCCCTTTTGAGCCAAGATCTATGAAGATTCTTTTAATAAAGTGACAACTTTCAGTTTCCTTGTAGACCTGCAACGATGCAATTGCCTAGAAAGGCTGCTATTGTTACAGCTACTGTGTAGATAATGAATGAGTGCGACACGAGATACTAGTGAAGTGGAAAACAAGGGATTGTTGGCACAGTCCCCATGTTCTCTTTACAGGACAATTAGAGACACTCTGCGTTGTCAAAACACTTTTCAAGATTTAGTCACAAGTTGGAGGCAATCTATCTGTGATTGCTATTGGCAAAAGGTGAACTTGATTTTCTAAAAGTGTGCGAGTGTTTTAGCATAATTAGTTTGAAATAAGAAATGTTATCTGTATTTATTAGAATTTCATGACAAATAGAGATAACAAATTAAATGCAAATAAGTTTTCTATCTGTGTCATTTCAAAGTTTTCCTTGTCTATACAGTGGAATTTAGATAGATTCTGCATGTAATGGGCTGCTTGTAGTCAAAAAAAAGGGACTACATGCTTGGGCAGTGCTCTCTGGCTCTTGCTCCACCACGTCAGCATATGGTGTGCATGCCAACCCATTACCTATCACTTGCATCTCTCTTTTAAACAAGCTGAGGTGAAATGTAATAAGCAGTGTGCATACAGTTCTGAAGTACAACTGACTTGCACAAGAATCTCTTATTGTTATGCACGCAATCATATTAATTTTTAATTGGTTTATACCTTCTCTAAGCAAGCCTAGAAAACCACATCCCTTGTTTAAACTCTTGCTTTCTTTTCTCTACTGTAAGGTCTGTGTCTTTAACACTTGCTGCTTTTATTATAAACCTAATCCTAAGGCTAAGAATAATTTGTTTTTCTAAAAGACAGCTTTATTTATCAGTCAGGAGCTATCTAAGCATCTAAGAACCATGCTGCATTTCTTAGTCTTTGGGCTGTGGCTGCAAGGGTACTTTAGATCAGGATCTTCGGTTGGCAGCGGCAGCGGATCATCTCAGTGGCAACTGGCAGGGACTTTATTTAAGGGTGACTCTTTGAAGCACAGCATGTGTACTGCCACTGCACCCATTTGCTTTCTGCAGGGTAAGCTTGCCACCATATGGAAACCACGTGGATTACTTAGTGGAGGTCAGGCTAACACTGATAGATAGCATAACTAGATTTTCTGTCTCAATTGTAAGAAGTTTGATGGAAACGAAAATACAAAGTACAACTGCGGGAGCGGAAATGTGGCTCTTTGTGAACCCTCTTTTGTACTTTAATACCACTCTGAGCCATCTATTCAAGGCTGAGTCCTGAATGGATATTAACTAAGCATTTTTAAGTTAAGGACAATCAACTCTGATTAGTGGTTTCAGTAAGTACAAATGTTGAAAACATCAAATGTGGATACAAATTTGGTGTTTGACTTTCCTTTTTCTTCCCTACTTGCACTAAAATGACAGCTCAGACTCTGAATCTAGTGATATTGCTTAAACAGCTCCATTTTATATAAAGAACTCACACCAGATTTACAGAGGGGTAATCTAGTTCTAACTTTCTCTAGAGTGCTCAATATTTTCCACACAAACAATTTAAGAAGTTACTTGGCACTTGAAATCCAAATATATTACTTGTAAGGGCATGACACAAGAATTACAATCACAATTAATGGTATGTCAATACTTTTTAAAGAAAAATATTGATGTCCAATGGGTAATCAGGCACTTACTAGATACTATGATCATCTTTCAATGAATGCCATCCATCTAAACTGGGCAGTCAAATTACACCAAAGTTTTGAAGATTAAAGTACGAGAAAAAATGTGGAGTAAAACTGAACTAGAACATACAGAATAGGCAAATTACTATATCTTGCAGATAACACCTTTAGGACATAGTTCCATCATTGATAAAAATGGCAAAAATCTTACTGAGTTTTTAAACAAATTGGGACCAAGTGACAAGTTTCCTACTCCTTTTTTCTTCCTCATAATTTTCCCAAAGGAAAAAAAGAAATTCAGCTCAGCAGCCTATTTTACTCATTATATATCAACATGCAAAATTTAGCTAGATTTTAGCATGTAGGATAAACACCTTCAGTATTCTCCAGTATGATTCCAAAGATGTTTTTGCTATGACATTTTCCTATAACACAAAGAACATAAATAATAAAGAATAGCATGTGATTGGATTCATCAAAATTTACTGCTTTGATTTGCAACCAGAAATTACCACCCTCTAAAAATACCAGAGATAACTTTCAGCCACTAAGTACCATGCAGCTGCTCACTCACATGCTCGCCTCCAGTGGGATGGCTGGGAGAATCAGAAAAAAGGTAGAACTCATAGGCTGATATAAGAACAGTTATTAATATAATAAAAATAATAATATGAAGAAGAAGACGAAGAAGAAGAAGAAAGGGAGATAATGAAAAGAGAATAAAGAATAAAAGCCAAAAGAAATAAGTGATACACAATACAACTGCTTCACCACCTACTGACTGATGCCCAGCCCATCTCCCAGCAGCAACTGGTCCCTCCCAGCCACCTCCCCCCAGTTTATGTGCTGGGCATGACGTTCTCTGGTCTGGAATATCCCTTTGGCCAGTTCAGGTCAGCTGTCCCAGCCGTGCTCCCTCCCAGGTCCTTGTGCAGCTCCTCACTGGCAGAGCACAGGAACCTTTCCCAAACTTGCCAGTGATTTATGTGTATTTTTACCTCTAAAGCTTCTAAGTCAGTGGCATAAAACTGTTCCTCCCAAAAAACCAGCAAACACTGTCAGTAGGTCGTGCCAGCAGTCAGGCAATTAGTAGAACAAGCTCTCCCATGTACTGTGACAGAGGGTAAAAAGCACCAGGTATCCCCATACTTTCTGTAGACTGCTGTGTGTGTCAAGACACACAGGGCAAGGCTTCACACACTCAAGGCTTCATTCAAAGAGCATCATACTGGATTCCTGCAGCCCACTCTTTGTGATTTTTTTTTTCTATTAATTCATGCACAGATATGTTTCAGTGCATGAGGACTATCAGATTGCCTTATAATTTTCTAAGAAATTGAGGAAATACTATGATTATCAAATTGAAGAGGAAAATAGGAGTTAGTGAAAGGTATGATTTTAATATAGTTATGTTAAACTCTTGGTGACAGCAATTTTTATCTTTTAGAATAATGAAGATGGTGAAAAGGCTTCTGAAAAGTTCACAGTTTCCATGGTTTTTTAGAATCAAACCTTGAATATAAATTATTTTCATTATAAATTGTTTTCTTCCAAAACCACCAGATGACTACCATGTGTTTTTAAGTTACATTTTTAAAAACAATTGTCATCTTAGTCTAAAGACATTTCATGCAAAAATATCTGAAAATATCTTTCAAGCACAGAAAGAAAGGAAACATCTTGACAATTTGAAAAATTCTTTTTTTTTCTCCCATCGCTGAAAAAAAACCAAACAAAACCCTTTATTCCTTCCCTAAAAGATTTTTCATTAAAAAAGATTTTTGCCTGGAAGGGACTGGTAATGTTTCTCAATTTTAATATGTTAATTAATTGCCAGATTATAATTTCTATGGAATTGAATTTGAGTTCCATATTAATATTTAATGAATTAACTAAGACTAATTTAATTGTAATGAACACCAACACATTTAATGATGATTGGTTGCTTATTTTTAAAAAATGCATAATAAATATTCTAATTTTCTGAGGATTGCTGTTGACAATTTCATTTTGTTTTATTTGTGTATCAGCTGAAAAAGCACCTTGAGGGATATTTCTCACCTCACGTCATTGACTGTGGCTGCTCTTTGGAGAGACTGAAAAATTTTCACTGTGGTTTTAAGCATGGTATGATTTTGAACCTCAGCTTAGTTTTAAAACTTGTCTAACTTCTCCAAAATTAGTGATACTTTCCTAGATTTAAATTTCCATGGAAGAAACAAAAGCCTTCCCTGTAGAAAAGAAATAAACTAGAACTTTTCCTCTTCTGGGGGAGGGAAGTAGAGGGAAGGCTAGAGCTAGACTGAAAAAAACAAACAATAAAGCTAGGAAATCATTTCAGAAACTAAAATCTTGTAGGGTCCCAATGCTGAGAGAGGATCTGTAACTCTTCTGCATGCAACTTTCCTTCTCTACACATTTTGCCACTATGTTTTTATTCCCGATGTATTTATTATAAATAATTTTATTATTATTTATATTTATTTTATTAATAAATTATATTAATTTATCATTATTTATTTGTTCTAAATGCAGCAAAAAGGAAAGGAAAACAACTAAACAAAATCAAACAGTTCACACCCGCAAGCTAAGCGGGCTGGGCTGAAAGATCACTCTTCTAGCAAAAGCAGCAAGGTGCAGGAACAAAATGTTGCTAGGAATCACCCGATGCTACTGAATCTGTGTGCTCATCATCCCACTGACTGAAGGACTCACTCTTTTAAGAGGGGAATGCAGGATCTCTTTTCAGTCCCAGAAAACCTAGCTTGGAAATGACTCTGGGTGCCCACATCCTATCATTACCACACTGCTGGTAATCTCTTTGGTGGCCCCTTGGATTTGCCTATGGTTGTTCCTACTGAAGGCTGCAAAAGAAAATAAATCTATATCCTTCTTGGGTTTATGATCTCAATCTTTTCTCCAAAAAAGTGAGAAAGAATGGTTCCTTGGAGAGACAAACTCTAAAAGGGCTGCTCAAGTACTCAGACACAGGTAAGATATCCTTCCCAAAATGCACTAAAAATATTCTGCTTTCTTGGCCTAATCTTTACTTCTCAAAACTTCACTGAGGGGAGAAAAAAAAAAGTTATGAATCATTACTTATTGATTGCCTTAAGTGCACTTCTTAGAGTGTGATAGCATAGCATGATCATATCTTCTCACAAGAAGTAGTGTAAGCAGATGCCTACCTCAAAACCTATCTTTATTATTTATGCAATTAAGTGTGTGGCTGCATGAAGCTCAGTGCATATGAGCAGTAATATTACACCATCCTGGCGTGGGTTTCACTGCTGTATAAATGAAGCCCATACTAAATTTACAAAGGTTACAAAACCATTAGCACTGATGGCTTTTAAGGAGTAAACGTTCACCATGACTCACACTTTGTTCATTTGTGCCATTTGGAAATTAAGTATTCTTAATTGCTGTAATGCACCACAAGTTCCAACGCTTCTCAGCGACTGAGGCACATAATTCGCCTGTAATTTGAGTAAAGCATTCTAATTGATTAATTGAGTTTTCTTGTAAGATTGTGCAGGAGTTTTAGATGCAAGAAGGTTATTCTTGTTCTATGTAACATAAAAATGCTTGAACCTGCAATATAAAGTAATGTTATAGGTGCTGAGTGAAAGTACACAGCAATACAGTCTAAATGAGACGACCATTTTTGCTGGCAACAAGTGTGTTGTACTTTGCATCAAACATGCACTATGGGAGGTGAGAAGAGATAAAAGCTTTTTTTCTGAATGCCATTTAACATTTGCTGTCAACCTTGTGCCTTGTGTTGCCTGTCATTTATACGATCAATTTTTGTTTTGTTTTTGTTTCAGTTGCTGTAATGCTTCTCACTGCATAAAAACATGGAGCAGGAAAATTCTGACATAAACAAACAAAAAAATGCTATGGAGACTCATCAGTGTTAGGTAGACTTCAAAAATGAATAAAAAAAGAGTGATAAAAGTCTTTTCCAACCCAAGCCATTCTGTATTTCTATGAAAGAAGGAAAAAGTAAAAGAGCTGAAGAAAAAAGAAAACAAACCCCTCCACAAACTACAGTTTATTTTTTGCATTAAAAAATGCAGTCCTTAGCAATCAACTTAGCAAATTAAAATACTAGCAAATCCATACTGTCACCAGTTGATTGAACTGGTCCAAACCCAGACCAGATACAGGACCACCCCTCAAGTTCCCTTACTACTACAGAGAGTTACTTAAGCTGATTGTACTCCAGGCTTTAGAGGATAGGAGCCAAAATACATACATGAACCCTGTAAATTATTTTGTACGTCAAAAATAAATAAAACTGAATATCAAGTGCTTTTGATGGGATTTTTCTTACTAGATTTTGCCATTCTTTCTGCAAAACGGTTGAATTGCTATTGAATGTTGAGGTAAAATGAGTGTATTTCCAGCATGTCACAGGCCATTATAAACTTTACATTAGATAAATAGTAAAAGTTCATGTAAAATATAAAGTTTTGACCAATGATTTCAAAGTCATGGCAATAAATAAAATAATATGTTTTGTCTGTGTTTTAGCTGAAATGTGACTCCAACTGTAAATAAAAATTTGCTTCGACAGCATTTGCTGCCTTTTCTCACTTTTAAGAAAATGGTCTGCGGCTTCTCCTGGGTTGTTGCACAAATCCAGTCTAACTTAAGCAAATTTCAGAGGTCTAGAAGGATTTCAGGGAACATCTTTTCTCCTCCATTCCACTTTCCGTTCCTTGGTTTCCTTTCCTAAGCCTTTGATTCCCTCAGAATCATGCTGAAAACAGTAGATTAAAAGGAAAGTAATCCCTCTTTTAGTGTAGGAATGTTGATTTGTTGCTTTCTCACAGATTTTGAAGACACTAAATTTACAGAGGACTAAGTTCAATATTTATTTACACATTCTGCTGAACTGCACTCCAGTTACTCACAGAGTAGAAGAAGGGCAAGCCTTTTTCCTTTTCCACCTCCTTGGGAGTCTGGGTCTCTGGGTGGAGTCTCTCATTGCCCTCCCTTCACTATTTCAGCCAGAGAGGTGGTTGAGACACCTGCAAAGGTCTCCCTATTCACTCACTTTGTATGAATAACTGTACTTTAAAGCTACTTGAAACCATATTATAAAATGACAGGAGTGTCTGCCAAGACCAACATTTGCCTGGTAAGCTGTTTATCTGACTCTTCACTACATATAAAGGAGTTGGTTTTGGTGTTTTTTTTGGCTTTTTTTGTGAAGCACATGGAACACATTTCTCTGCCTCATGACAGAGTTTGATGAAGTTTATTGCAGAATTCCAGTTTGGGCTTCAGCTGTATGAGCCTGGAAAAGCTCCAATTTGAGCCAAGACATCGTTTGAATTAAAGGTGTGCAGCTGATGCTTTCTTTGTTGCAAATATTTAATTCTTTCTTCTTCCACTTCCTTTCCCTCCCTCCCTTTTGTTTCTTGATTTTTTATGTCATTTCTGAAAAAAATACATGCTTCCCTTTCTTCACGTGGAGTTTATTCCTAACAATGCCTGCCTCTCTGTCACACCAGCTCACAATTTGTATCACCCAATACACTAAGGGCCACAATTCATTTCAGTCATGGTTCAAAGCTATCCTGAAATAATCACAAAGTGACACTGTGAAATTACTGTAAAAAATTGTGCGGCAGTGTCATGACATTTTATAATTGAGACCTCTAGTACTCATAGCTCTATCAAAGCCCATAAGGAGGAGGGGAAAAAATTGTGTTTTGACAGACATAGCAGCTTGAGATGTGCAAGCAAGATTGTATAAAGTCAGCCATGTAGAAAGTTATCGGATGTTCCAGTTTGTGCCCCCATGAAATTGGCACAAATCATCTGGATTTGACTTCAGGAAGGTGGTTAGGAGCAACATGAGAGAGTAAACGAGAAGGTAATGGCCACTCAATGACTTAACCTGTGTCACAGGGCAACTAATGTGTCAGCAAAGAATCAAATAAAGATGAATGAGCTTATCAGAGAACTATGCACTGCCTCATTGGGTCCAATTTAATTAAACAAAGGAACTGTTCATATAGAAAGATTAATAGAGCAACCATATACAGTAACTGCTACGAAAGTATATCAGAAAAACACATAAACAGTTACAGGCAGCTGCTATGCAATATTTTCTCTCATAATACTGATGAAAATCATCAGGTGACCAGAATCATTTGACCAGCCGTACACATCTTGTTGGTAAAGGTCTGAGCTTATCTGTAATTCACAACAGCTGAAGATGCTGCTTGTATGAACCAGCTAAATGGTGGTAAATGGAAATTTACCTAGTCAATCTACTCTAGAGCTTTCTCTGTGTGAAACAGGTTGCCCTCTTTGGGGAAGGACTCAAGCATATCTCCCAAAGGAATTGTCACTTCCCTTGCATCAGAATACTTCTCTGGATGAGAAAAATATTTGGCTTTGGTCACTGAGTAAGTACATTTAATTACCCAGGAAAAAAAAATCTAATATCAAGAGAACTTGGAACAACCAGCCTAGCAAATAATTTACTGGTAAGAAAAGTGGAGTGAAGAAGAGGAAGGTAAAAAGAATGAGATGCAGAATAAATCAAGTTTATTTAGAAAAACATAAAGTTAAGGTAGTAGTGTTACACTTTTGGGTTGTAAATGCCATTTCACGGTTAGGTACTTTCAGTGTGACAGCATCAGTTTTGTAGTCTGGACCACGATATGTCACTGCAAGGCAGCACAGTCCAGCACCACTCTCAGCCTTTGATTGAATATCCCAAGGTCTAAGGCAGCAGAGTATCTTCTATTTGAGAAGCAGGGCAGCAGAGGAGAGCTCTGGCATGTTAGGAGAGGAAATATGGAACTCTCTATTAGTGTCTGTACAGTGGCAAAATTTCTCCACTGCAATGTGAAATGACAGGAAGGAAAGTGCTTGCTTTGAGGTAACAAGGGGTCTCTTCCTAGTAAAAGTGCTGGAGTACTGTCAGAATTCTTTATTCCTGTGAGGAATTACTGATTTTAAGACAGGAGTTTGGACCCTCAAAACAAGAAGAGCCAAGCAAAATGAAATGCTCAGGCAATTTTACCTGTGGTTCAAACTCTAATTTTGTTTCCTTTTTTTCCTCCTATCTCTATGTCTACAAGCCCACGCAAGAGCTGCAGTTTTTTACTGCTCTGAATAATAATAGCTGCAGCAGCAGCTTATATGTCCTTTTTTTAGTTAGCACAGAATTGGAGCTTTAAATAGGCAGTAGTGTTTCATAAGTTTTCACCACCATTTCCCCATTCTTTTCTTTGGACTGAGGCAATAGAAGCACCATATGTGTAAGCACAGTATTCCCAACAGCCTCTGAAATTTCATGTATTTTTCTTCCCCTCATTCTAGGCATGCCTGGCTGTCTTGAGTAAAAGTATGAATTTACTTCAGAAAATATCACAAATACACATCACTGAAAAGTTCTGCATCAACTGCAAATCAGAAGAACCTAATGGAAGATGAATAAAGTTCAATAAGTTTGGTTCTAGCGAATGAAAACTTATATCATAATGCTGCAAAGAATTCAAAGTCCTGTACTTCATTTTCAGGTGGAGTCTGTTACATTGAAATTTTTGGATTGTAAGGATTGCCTCACCCTCACCTTTCTCCTCCTTCTTCCCTGTAAGATGCAACAAGTGCTGGCCTACATCAGATGTTTCAAAGGAGAACTTTTAGCTACTTTTTTCCATCCAGAAGACTAGCATGGAGAGGTGGGCAGGTAAGGGCAGAACTCAAAGGCGTTTGGAAGCTGCAGGCCAGCCTGGCAGGTGAAACAGGCAGCCAGGGAAATGGGCTGTGGGTATGTACCAGCTGTTCTTGTCTGCTGCTCATCCAGACAGAATGGCTGGGTGAGTCTCCAGGCAGCACCAGGAACTAAGGCAACCTCCACCTTGCCTTCCATGGGAAGAAAGGTAGGAAATGTCTTCAGAGCATTTGCCTTTTAAATTGTACCTCAGTTTTCCTCTACACGTCCACAAGAAGATATGGCTTCTCTCCTCTCCTTCTGGCTCCTATGATCTTTTGGTTTAAGAGTCACCCCCCATGTCGTCTTTAACGGTACATCAGCATGTGCATGAATAAATTGAGTTCAGACAAATAGGAATATTCTTAGCTGGGATTGTTCCCCCAAGAAATATGTTTAAGCCAGATTTTTGGCTGCCTGCAATCTTACCCTACTGTTTGAATGGCACAATGCCCACTTGCAGGCTGGTTGGAGCTTAGGGCATAATTGTCACCCAACAGTGGATTAGATGTGCAGTTTCACTACAGTGGAAATTATATTTCTCTTGATGTGGAAATCCTTTCTTTTTGCATCGTTGAACTGTGCAACCACCAGCTTCTTTCAGAGTGACAGAGGTGAATCATATTTCTAAGACAAATTACAAACCAAGTCAAACCAAACAAAAAATTGAAAGTACAGGAAGAAAAAAAAATCATGAAGAAACTACAGCTTGATGAAAATACTGACTGTTTAATGAGAAATCCCTGAGCACCTATGAAATTGCTGGTAATTTTGTATAAGAGGAAGAGTCACTAGTGAGGTGTGAAAAAGAAATGAGGGAATGAGGAGCAGTTATATACAACTCTCATGCTTATTGCTGAGGTGGGATGTTAAGAAAATGAGCATATGATGTATTTTACAATATTTTCTTTACACCAATCAAATACACCAATTATGTGACAGTAAGATTAAAAGAAAATAAAACTTTCCTCTCAGCTGCTGCCTGTTTAGGATATGAAATAAAACCAACACAATGTGTCCTTGAGCTGCTGTGGACAGAAATATGGAAATTTGGTCCAATCATACCAGTATAGACAGTGAACTTGCAGGTTTTCCTTTAAGAGACACGCTTCCTTTAGTTAGCATGGTATTGTCTGAGAGAATCTGCTTCCCCTCAGCATGAATGACTCATTGCTCCTCCAGTGAGTGCTCCATTTAGACATTAGTGCTTTGTCAGTTCCAAGACACCTTCTGTAAATAGGTGCAGCGGGATTATTAATTTAATTTTGCAGGGTGAGCCATGTGCACCTAATGGCAGCACCTCAGTTTTCCATGTTGCTGGAGTTGCCCCCCAGCATGGACTGTATAAGGAGGAAAACAGGCCATGTCCTCTTTCCCTGATGACTGAGACACAATGTGAACTGTCCACCTCACCACATGCAACACCAGGAATTGAAGACCACAGCGGTGGTTTTCTTCGGTTTTGATGGGCCTGATCAAGAACTTGTTCCCGAATAAAAGTGTATTTATTCTGAAATACTCTCAGAGGAGAGTTTAAGAAGAGGGAGAAGTGCTACAATATGGACGGTTACCATAATCAGTGGGCAAATGAATTAAACAAGGAAACATGGACAAGTCTTTTGCCAGTGTGGTGAAGCCAAAAATCCCTGTTCTTTGAAAAGCCATTTCCAGCAGTAGCCGTTTGGTGAATTTGGCTCAAGCTGAGAAGTAGTTTTGCTATGGTAAACTCACCTTTCTACATACAGAAATAATTTGTTTTAAAATATGTTTTTGCAATGGGCTAACTGTCCTTAATTGAATGCAGATTTCATAACTATATACTTATACTTTACATATATATATATAGAGAGAGAGACTGATCTTTGATAACTTCTCACATTCCCATCCAGTGACTGAAGGATTCCTTTCAAGATGGGGATCAAAAGAAAACAGCTGTTTGACAGCATGCACCCAGTGATACTTTCCGAATTGGAAACAGTGGGGTGCTATGCCCAAATGGTCATTCATGCTTTAGGAATTTAGGATTTAGGAGATTAGGCGCAGTGCCCTGCTAATATGGCAATGTTGTTTTCAAAGTCTGCACTAAGACTTACTGTACTACATGTCCCACTCCAATATGGCAAATGCCAAGCCAACAGCAGTATTTCTGAGATCCCTGCATGAGGTTCATTCCACCCAGCACATACAGCCATAGCCAGCCAGACTTCCATTTTCTTTACACAGGGATTGTCTAAACTGCCTATGCAGTTTCTTCCCTTCCGAAATTTGTATGTCTTATTAATCCCAGCGAAATTAAAGGGAACCGCTTAAGAAGATAAACTTATTTTTGGATGTAGGCTGGTAGTCAATGGAGTAACATAATAATTATTTTCTGTCTGCAGTGAAACTATATACATTTCAATGGTTGCAATTTATATTCTGTTCCAGAATATATGTAAAACAATTTTCAATGACAGAATTTAAATTAACACATGCTTTATACACAATGGGGGAAACATCCCTTCTCCATGTGTTGAAATCAAATGTGATTTTGTATAGACAACCCTGATATATGCTTGCAAACATCCCCTAAAATATCATTACACTGTGGAAGGATTAAAAACATTGAATCATGTGGTGACCTTTCAGTAGAACAGAGAATTTAACCCTCAAGCCAAATTTACTATTGAGAGTTCACTGTCTCTTAATTTAGTGTACTTCTTACTATCAAGCATAAAGCAGAATTATATTTTTGCTTTTTATTACCACCAAATTAATTATGTTAGAGGCACTGTTTGGGTAAAAGTAGCATATTATGAATCATGTTAGGTCTATTTTGAGTTTCTGCTGGCTAGTGCATCTCATTCTACATCAAGCTATATAACACTTAGCATACTTAGCTTCTAAAATATGGCAGTGGTTTGCCTACAACAAAGATGTAGCTGAGGAGGACATCCTACTGAACAGATGAATGTAGCAGCAAAATATGATGTATATGCATACTATATTCCTAATCATACATTAATGCTAACTAACCCTATGCTTTTTGTGGAGCTCACATCATGGAGTCAGTTTTCAGATTAATTGAGCAATAGGTCCTGTTCAAAGGAATCAGCTAATCTTTTCCTTTGTTCACTTTTTAATTTCTGCGTGGTTATCTAGTATACATCTAAACAGGAACAGTAACAAACTCAAATTTAAAAAAAAATTACGGAAAGGAAGGAAGGAACAAGGGAAGAAAAAAGGAAAAAGCAAACTTAAACAATGCCTCTTACTGTGACAGCAACTCTCCCTTAACAGCCTCAAGTGTTTAACATATTGAAACAGTTCATCTTCCTTCAATGAACTTTAATAACTCTGCCAGGTAAGAAGCTATGCTCCATACTTCTTCATGTTGTCTTTTCTCTTCAACATATCTATACTGATCTCCTCATCTGGCCAACTTTACAGCTCCGGTGTTTGGAGACCAGTGAGCACAGTTATTACCATCATCAATAACCTGTCCCACTTTCTCCTCTTCATTTCTCAACCCTTCTCTTTCCCCTTCAAAATCTAATAATAGCTCCTTGCCATGATAGCTGATCAATACAAGAGGGCACCTGTTCACTTTACTCAACACACCATGCTAAAGTAACATGACAAAGGAACAAATATGATTCTGCCTGAATTGTGTCAAGTAACAAGAAAACTATCCAGGAAGTTTCCCTTCGGGGCAAATTTCATGAAACACTACAGATAACCAATTTTTAGACATAGAACTAATCTCTTTCATCTCACTTTCTCTTTTGCTTCAGGTATGATAGTTGGAAACATTAATACAGACAAACTTCAGGCGGCACTTGCAGCACCGGAGCTGCAGCAGCAGCAGCCTGCGAGCCAGCCTTCCGTGCCAGCACCTAAATCACCCTAATGAATGAAATGAGGAAGGTGTAGTGTTCACCCCCACGCAGAGTGGAGCCGTTAATATGCACACGGAGATCAGCTTTAGAGGGTTTATAAAACCACAAGGAGCAAAACATTTGCATGTTCTCTTTGACGAAGGATTTTTTATAAAGAAATGACACGTGGTGTTTTAAAGAACTGGTGTGTACTTAGCAATATCAATCCTTATTTTTCCACAAACGTGGATGAATGTATTGTTATCAGCTGTTCATTGGCACTTGTAGGCAAAATTTTTTTTTGCACGTAACTCATATCAAATGTGTATTTGATGTCTGTGCTCACATGCACACACACTTACTAAAAAAATAGTGTCATAGATAAAGGTCTCTGACAACTCAGTAAAAATATTTGCTAATTAAATATTGCTAGGGAGGTAGATCAGAACTGCTGAATCACTGTCCAGACAGGACAATGACAGAGTTCTAAAGGAAGAAATAGGTACTGAGAGAAGGAACTCATTTTAGTTATCTGATTATGGTCAATGATTTGCCTGATTAAACTCTTATTACAAAGACTCAGAAGCTGATCTAAAATTTTCATATTAGAGACCATTAAATACTAACCTAACTACTTCATTTCTAACCCCTGAAATAAATCATTCTAATTAATTAAGGTTCTGCAGCCTTCTCTGTGCCGAGGACCTATGCTTCTGTCAAACAATCCAGGCTTTTCCTACATACCTGCACAAGCACATCTCAAAACAACAGTAAGAGGCAGTACAAATAAATGCCATATTAAATTATCAGATTTAACTTAATCCTTCTTTTCCCATCCCAATTTTGTGGGTTAGAAATGAAAAAATGGGAATATTTCTTTTTGTGTATTGACTGAACATGCAATTCTAAACCAATGAGATCTTATTTTATTTTCTGTGCAAAAACAAACCAATACTGTAAGCATTTAAATATAACAGTGCACTTTGTAAAATGCTAGCAGTTGGCTAAGAATGGACTGACATTTTAAATGCATGGACTGAACAACTGAACAAAAGCTAGTTTTATATTATTTCTGAACTGAAACTTCAGGACACTTCCATTTCATTTACCTTTTTAATTCTGATTAGTGTTTTCCTGTTACATTTACCCTACTGGAATGATAATATAAAGATAGCTTAAGATGCTGGTTAGTGTTTGAGGAAATAATGTGGTTTTAGAGAAAGGTTTTGTCTTTTTGATATTAATGCTAAGAATTTTCAATAATAAAAAAATCAGACCCTGCAAAAATATTTCATATTATTAGCAAATGTGTTAGATGGTTTCCCCTATGATACCTTTCTTCTGCATGGAGTCAGTTAAAATTATTTTATTTTACTGATGGTGATGCATCACTTTCTTCTTGGTTTACTATGATATAACATTTTCAGGCTTAGATACATTCTAAGCCAGGTCTTATACTGTGAAAGGTTAGAGAGTGTGTTGCTGTTCTGTGACTAAATATTTTAATGCCTAATATTCTCCTACTAATACCTAATATTTTCTGGTATTTTTTATGACTACAAACTCAAGTTGTGGCTTTAGTTAGATAAGAGAGAAGAATTCTTTTCTCTCATGATGACACTCATTTTATTTTGAAATAACACACATACCTCTTTACACTACACACAAATAGTTTTATTACTTTTTAAATAACTGTTTTTCCATTTAGCTAAGGTGAATATTATACTGCCCTATCTACAGATCCCAGTACAAGAATTTTGGGAGGTAATGAGGAAAAAGATTTTTTTTTCAGTAAGCGATAACCTTTTTAGTAGAGTGTTATTGACTTATTTTCTACACTTAAGCATCCAGATTATTACACAAATTTTGATGTGTGCTAGAGAGGCAGTATGGTTTTGCTGTGTAGATTTGTTTTTTTCTGGTGAGGTGAACATGTGCCTTCCTGTGTGCTCCTGTGTGTCTGTCTGGCTGCAGTGACACCTACTGATGGCAGAACCCTTGAACTGGAGTTGAGGATGGCCAGCCCATTTCATGGATCTTCACAATGCTTTAGGGAGAGAGAATAACGTGCATGGAACCCACAGGCCACAGTCTTTGTAATCTTCCTTAATGCTTTCTTTTCCATAGCTGGTCGAGAGTTAACATTCTCACCGCGCACCTATGGCAAACCAAGGAGCTGATCTGACGGCAAGACCTGACCACGACATGGGCAATTCCTTCCTTATTTAATACTCATCTCTCTGTCCTTCTGTTTCCAATGGCTTTTCGTAATAGCTCCTCTCTGCCGCCCTGGATTCACTGTATACGTTTCAAAAGGCAGCCAGCTATCTGCTCTCCCACCTCTCCCGCACTTAAGTCCAAATAATACTATCGTTAGCAGAGAGTACAGCTCTGGCTGCAACCTAAACCACAACACAATTAACAAAATAATTGCTCCAAGAGACACTGCATTCTGCTAATAGTTAAGTGGTTTTTAAAAAATAACGTTAATTTCTACTCTGGAACATCTGTGACCCATTCACAGAGCTGCTAAGCAAAAGCAACATTATTGCTGTAGAACCAAGACACCGTCCTACTCTCCTCCACAGACCCACGCACGTGTTTCCTACCATCCTAAAACATGCACATGAGCAACAAAAACATCTTTTTCTTTTTATCGTTGTGATTTTGGAAAAATGACAGAAAAATATCTTAGTTTAAGACAGTGATTCCCAAGGTGCTCTGCTCTGGCACAAGATGCCTGCAGTCAGTGCTTTTCTTTTCCAATGCATCATGTGGTAGCACTGAGACTACTTCTGAATTTATCATATTATTTGAGTGGCAAATTTTCTCTATTTTATATTCCATTCCCTTTGCTCTTAGAGTGCAAAGGAGAGCTGTTCATGCCTTTCTCTACACAGCAGGAGTTTTTTCACTTGCTGTTGGCTCCGGGTCAAATATTCATGCGTTATTAGTGCAAAATCTTTGCAAAGCAAAAAGCCACTCTGCTGGGAAACCAGCTCACTGAAGAGAATGTTCCTTTTGGTAGTAATTAACTGTAATACTGTGGAGGAGTTCAAACAAAGGTGTAAACAAAACAAGAAAATTTACAGCACCGTCTTTTTTTCACCTGAAATATGAGAACTGTCTGCATGTATATCTTCACTTATATAGGATACACTGCAGTTATAAAGCTTGCAAAAAAAGGAGGAACACTAAACATAATTTAAACAAGTAATAAGAACTTAATTTGCCCAAACTGTCAAAAGTATTGCCGACATTGCTTCACATGACAAAGCTCATCACTTCATCACGATTGCCTCAGAACAATATGACTTAGCTTTGAATAGCTGTCCTTAAAATCTGGCAATAGAAAGCAAGTGCAAGGCACCCATTAACACAATCTCAAAAAGTTAAAAGCAAAAGGAGTTGTGCTCCAGGAACCAATTACGATGTTTGCTACTCGCTAGTGCCACCACATGGAGTGATATTTGAATATAAACCAACCATTACAGAACCAGGAAATTGTCTGTAAATAATACATAGTATACTATACTTCAGCAAGAGAGCAAAGAAAGATATATAATCTCCTCTCTACTGTGCAAAGCTCAGACTGTGCCCTTGTGAAAGTGGAGATGTCCCATTTCTAAGAGCATGAATGCACTATAGTAAAAACAGAACAGTCAAACTGCTTTATTCCTCCAATAAAAGAAAGAACCATTTGGTAAAAGGATGCATTACACATTTTCTATTTAAATCAGTTTATAAGAACCAGATGTTAAGTTTCCTTTGGTAAGAAAAAGGAAGGGTTATAAATGAATTAAAGTGACTTCTCCGTGGATCTACTCTTCTTTGTTTCTTTAAAATTTTGCATCCAAAGTAAAGCAAACTGAAATATAAGGTGCTATAATAAGCTGGCATAAGAAGAGAAAATTGTATTTAACTGCCAGTTCCATAAAACATGCCAAAGCATCCTGTGCTACAGCACAAGAATCAAACACGTGCAATGCAAATACTTATTAAAACAAAGTGACTGTCAAACACAAAATACCTATGGCATTCCCTATGCTGGCAAATGCGGAGGAGTGACAGACAAAATGATTGAGTAACAAACCTGCTGTGGTGTAATTTCAGTTTCCTATTCAGCTGAAGACACTTTACAAGCTGGCTGCAGCACTTGTACAAAACAGGTTTACAGGAAATATTCTGGGGACAACGCTGATCTAGACTAGGGAGAGACTTTACCACATTTAAGAAAACCAGCCAGTTCTAGGCTTTCTTTGTATTTTTTCTTAGCACTTACTCTATATAAGGGTTTTTGGCTTCCTCCTCCCACCCTTCCCCTATGCCACTAATGTCTTTAAAAAAACTTTAATTAAATATCAACCTCCATGGTCTCTGGACAGTGTTTCACACATGGCCATCTGGGTACAGGAGGGCTCAGTCTCCGTGTGGGAATGCTGTCTCCCACATGGCTCCACTGAACTCATCCTTAACGATCTATCCCCGCTTACCTAACTTCAACACTATTTTTCCCGAGACTGCATTAATGAATCCAATAAATAAAGCATTGTATCACCCATGCAGTATAGACATTAATTTTAGAACAAAACATTAATCAATTTAAATTTATGTACTAATGCAGACACAATCAATTTGAACTTCTTATGACAATTAACAAAGCTTTTGCTACATCCCTAAAACACACTGACCCATCAATTATGGTTTGCATCAAACTAATGCTAATGGTACTTCCTTCTTCCTTAGGCTGTCAGCAGCCTACCTGATTGGTCAACTTCAATGCAGCAGATCAATTAATATAAATTATACATGCACGGAAAGATGGGTTAATATCATAAGTTCATTTAATTAATTGTGTTTGATTAAATGAGGTACTTTCATTAGCCCTCTTAGCCATGAACCATATATACATCATAATCCTTTTACAAGCTCAGCCGTCCAGACACAGACCTGACATTGGGAGCATATTCAAATTACCAGCCGCAGCCATGCAAACCTCCCTGCATAATTAACAACTAAACGAGCTGCAGTCACTTAAGCTGAAAAGAAAACTGTTCACATCAACCTCTCTGATACTGTTTAAATTGAAGATGTCATGGGTAAAACAAAGGTGAACAGACAATGGTAATTAAAAATTAAAAAGGACAAGGGGGATTTGCTACTAATGGAAGCAAAGTGAAAAGAGGGCTAAGGGCCTGGTTGTTAAAAAAAAAAAAAGAAAGAAAAAAAAAAAAAGAAAAAGGATGCTGGTGTTAGGTGATTCTGCTCTTGTTCTCATAGGAGTGAGCCAGGGTGAGCAGTGTACGTCAGGTTTCAGAAGGAAAATGATAGCACAGAGACCATCTCATAGGGTTAGTTTATATGAAGCATTGCACTAACAACTGAACCCCTAACACAGGCAAAGGCAAGCAATTTGGTTTTATCCCTCATGATAAATATGCCATTTCTATTGGAAACATTGTGGTTTCATCAATTTAAAGAAAAATCTGAAGAGCAGTCTAAGACAGGCCTCCTTGGCTCACCTACCTGCTTTGAAATGAATTCTTTAAAATGGACTTTCCTAGAAGGAACTTATCTGAGTCCCAATATGAAAAAAACACATAAATCTGAAGGCAGTTTTCCTCTCTTCGTTGGTTCAATGCCTGCCCTTCCAGGCACAATTGCAATTCACAGCTGTGCTCAAGATACAGCAAATTCTGCGGCTCAACAGCAGCAAAAACAGAAGTGTGAGTGTGAAACCTCAGAAGAAGTTGTTGACTACAAGTCAGTGGCATCACTTTGTAATAAAAATGCTGGTTTGCTATCCTGATCACATTCTACATGTTAAATAGAAAAGAAAATTATGACAAAAGACCATGGGCATCCAGAGCTTCCAACTGTTGATTCATTTTCTCTGCTAAAATTATATGTTCATTACTATTATATCACAGGCAGGAAAACACAAGTATGATTTTTGAAGATAATATAAATATATTGAAGATTTTTTTTTCAATAATTTCAATATAAACTGTTATTGGAAATCATACTGCCAATGCAATTCAAAGAAGGCATTAAGGTCCTCCTGGTATACAATAACAAAGTTGTGTTCAAACTCCTTTCAAAGTTAATTTCAGCATCTACTATTTGACAGAAACCTCATTACAGTGGAATTCCTTTGAATTAATGAAAAGCATTAGCAGAGACTCTGCCCATGAATGGGCGAAATGGGGCAAGGGTGCTCCATGTCACAGGAGGGAGGTGATAGAAAGACAAAAGAGAGTCCAGAGTAATGCTGACCAGCCATGACTTCCAAAACACGAGTGAAATTGTGTCAGCTGTCCTGGAAACTCACAGGAGCTTACAGCTTAAGGTAAAAGTCATACAAGTTGTCCCATTCCTCAGCACAGCGGTGCTGCCTACAGGGATGCTCCACTGCCAGATTTCTGCTGTGTATGGACCTGATACAGAATGTCATTTAAGCACATATTTTTACCACAAGCTGTTGAACAAAAAAAATCTTGCTCTGGTCAAGGTAAAAAATCCTATTACCTTAAAGTAAATAAAAACCAGCAGTTTCTTTGAGAGTCCATCACTTTGGTACCTATTGCAACGCAAGACCATGACTTGCTCTTCTGACATACACCGACTACTTGTACAATTCTGTCCTTGGACCTTGGGCTGGATTTCAGTACTAATGAAAATTATTTCAGCTTTTTGACAAAAACTGAGAAAGACAACGCTCATATTACTATATACACTAAACTATATATCAAGCATATTCTTCAGCATTATTATCTGTGTTATACTTCTGAGACAGAAAGGACTCGAGAAGGAGAGTGACTGCATGGAAACTGACAGTTGTCATGTGGAGTTTTTATAAATGCTCATTTGTAGGTCTATGATGAGTTAATATTCCCAGATCCAAAGGTGCTCACTGCATACATCTGTCTTTAATCCTGTATATACTTCCAATAAATATTAATAAATTTATTTTATTAATTGGCTTAAGTAGAGAAAGCAACAATGCAGTTTATCCAGGGAATTGTAGCCCACAATTCCCCACACTCGCGAAAGCAAGCATAATTAGAACTTGATCTCTTACTAGTGTATTCATCGAAGTATGTTTCTGTTTAAATATGTCTGCAGAGAAGCAGTTGTTAACCCAAATTTTCCTAATTTTTATGTCAGCAAAGTTGCCATTCTGGGACACAGGCACGGAACTGAAGAAAAAACTGCAAGTGGTTTCAGGATGAGAAACAAGGATGAGTACTGTCTGATCATAATGAATATCAAACAGTATAGAAAATATCCCTGCAATCACAGTCTAATGTCAATAATTTCAATAGTAAATCAAACAGATGCTTAATTCATGTAATGACAACCTCTGTCTTCTTATAGTTTGCCTTCTCTTTTTCATACACATTTGTTTTCAAAATGTAACCTTTAAGAATTCAATTCCTGGAGTTTAACTAATCTGCTTTCTCTACTAAAGCATGAATAATATGCCTAAGTATTGCTAATTCAGCATTGAAAAATAAATTACACTTTAAGCCAAACAATTAACCCACAACTTCAAAATGCTTCTATGTTCCATTGAATGTTGCAAGGAGAAATAATGAGGCTGCCCCCTCTGCTGCCCTCATTTTAAAATCTATGAAAATTTCACAGGATCTAGTAATATTAAATCAAGTTGCTGCTGACTCAAAGCTCCATCCAATAACTCATCATAAAAGCAGCCTTAGTCCAAGGTTTAAAATTATTCCACTGTGGCTCTTCCTAGGGGTATTCCCACAGAAGATGTAACGCACGCGCCTGTTGGCACAACACGTGCGAAAAGCCATACATTACATCCTGAGGGAAATAAACATGACGTGTTCAGAATTTTATGCTAATCTTGCCTCTTTATTCCACTGAAAACTTCTAAGTTTTCTTTGGTAAATGAAGTCCAGCATGGTTCAAACTTTCCATCTGTAAAGCTATGGAGAAAAAAAAAAACATCAAGTGCTTCATACAGTTTTCTTGTAAATTACTCCACCTGTGATCCGAAATATCGTGAAGTCTCTCAAAATTTACTGGAGATTATCAGAAAAGTGTGGAAAACAGAATTGAATTTCTAATTTAAAAATGGGGAAAATCAAAACAATGATAATAACCCAATTTCATTTTTAGTCTTTCTCATGAGCTGAATAAAAGGGTAACTATTTTCTTTTTCCATTGCAATTGAAATACGATATTTGTACTCTATGCTTTCTCTGTAACACATGAAGGTATTGTTGATGTTTAAGCAGCACAGAAAATTCAGAAACATCTTCTGGTTTTGGTGATAGTAAGGTCATCAACAATTTTGGAAGAGATACTCAGTCCAGAAGCTGACTTTTATCTGGAGAGAAAGCTTTTTGCTATTTTTTTTTTTTTCAGTCAGAGACCAGATCATCATTACCTTAAGCTTCTGAGAGTCCATTACAGACTTCATTTAAAGCACAGTACATTTTCTCCATTTTATTTGTACGGTTTTGCTCTCAGATTAGGTTTTTGCCTAATATTTCAAAAATATTTTAATCATTTTTCACATATACACATGCATTCATAATTAAAACTATGAAGAACATATCACATAAGCCAAATAGGAAATTAAAATAAGGCCCTGTAGGAGCATATCTAATATATTCTATAAGCCAAGAGATGTCCACCTCAATGTGCAGTTCATGATTTGTCTATTTGTTTCTTAAATTTATGAACAATTATACTGTATTATCAGAGAATATTAGATAACCTTCAATGCATAGCAGACATTACAATCTTAAAATTTATAAAAACAAAACCAAAAAACCCCTAACAGTTATAAACAACCATTAAATGTCTTTCAAATTATATTTGTAGTATCTTTCAACATATTAGCATGTAACACCTACTCCTCATGTTGAACGACCTTTTAACATTATCATTGACATTGATATGTTCAAAGCACTGTACCTTACATTTGTACAGACTCTCCGTTTTTAGTTTTTCCCCAAAACAGATCTTCCTAAAAAATTCCTTTTATATATTTGAATAGGTTTAATGAGCAACACATCTTCAACTAAGAAGAATATATTGTCATTCTACTTTTAGTTCTTGTGAGCTATCCCACAGACATCATTAAAAAGGAAAAAGTAATTATTTTAAATGACCTTCATATACTTACTCTGATAGATTCCTTAGTGAAGACAGACAGAATTCTATTGATATTTAAACTAAAGGAGATCCTGAGTCCCTGTGATAGATATTTAGAGTCAAATCCCATGCTCTCATGAACTCAGGCACACAACAGAAGTCACAGGCAGCACATCCGTTCTGAGCAACTCAAAATTCAAACTTCACAAACAATGCACATGGAATCATTTGGGTTGGAAAGGACTTTTAAGATCACTGAGTCAGACCGTAAACCTAATGTTATGCCCATTAAGGCTCAAAATGCCTATTTACAAACCAGTCAAGTATTGAGAAACTTCTTTCTTTGAATCAGAGGCTTTTTTATATATTTAAAACAAAATCAGACTACTGCCATTACTTGCAAGGCTGGAAGAACAGGTATGTAATATAGGATTCATTGGAGCATGCCTTTCTTTCAAGATAAGTAAGTAATAGCAGAGCTCCAATTTTTGTAATAAATACATGGAAAAAGTCTTGGTTTTCAAACCATAAAGAGAACTGAAAGCTCTTTATAGTGGGGATCAGTTTCCTTCAATCGATTGTAAAAGGCCATTTTTGGTCTCAGGTTGGGCAGTGTGGGAGGAAAAGAGAAAGAGAAAATCTTTAAAAAATCATTAAATTCACTGCAAGAAATAAATCTGATGGGAAGCAGAAAATCTCAAACTTTGCACTATCCTGGTTTTTGACAAGTGAAACTTTATTTTTAGTTAAGTTTACATGAGTCTTGTCAAGAATCACTGTTAACACTGACAGCTTTATTATTTTGAAATTTCTTTTGCTGTTACTGGAAACACTCTTTGGACCACATAGGCTAACGCAATTATAACACAATGATAGGGGTGAAGAGAGCAGTATTTATGTTGCTGTATGTTAAGAATGAAACTTGGCACTGCAAGCACTGCACTTTTCAAGGGTATGTATGCAGGTACTGGAAGAGGACCACATTTTCCTCTTAGAGGAAAGTTTATAAAGCATTGCGTTCACAGCCAAAAAAGTTTTTGGCCATAATTGAAAGAGGCATAAAAACATATTGCCTCTTTCAGTAAAACCCATCTTATAACTAAGTTCTTTTAAAACTGTTTAACATCAAACTTGTTCTCTGCTCACAGAAAATGCTTATTGGATTACAGAAACTAAACTTCTTATAAATGAAAGCCTTTCCTCCAGCATACAAACACATACACATGTGTGCTTTGCATTCTTAAATATGTATTTTGGTAACACTGCTCAATGACAAAACCCATTACAACATTCACCAAGGAAAATCACTGCTGAAATCATATCTGCCCTTCTTCAGGGATTGAAAAACTAATTTTATGAATGTTAAAACCGAACTACACCTGCCAAACTGGTTTTTCTTTCTTTCTTTTTTTTTTTTAATTTGGCAGTATTCTGATATTCAATATGTCATCTAATTTCAGGTAAGCAATCTGAGACCTAAATGTGGCAGCATCAGACTCCTCCAGTCATTTACTTGTGTTTTTGTAAGTGGAGTGTCAGTAGTATGAAAGATGTAGGCAAAGGATTGTAGTGCTTAACGGCTACAAGCACACTAGTCTTCAGAAGCCCTGAAAACTCAAAAGAACCCTGTATATCTGAAGTTGTAATTCCAAAATTTTCAATCCTAAATTCCAAATTACATCATGAGACTTCCCATGACTTCATGTAGTCTCTGAAATTGTGACTCTAAGCAATAACCTGTGAACATCGACTTGGCTGAAAGAAGAAATTTGGTGATTAGAAAAACAGACCGGGCATCCACAGGACTAGGGCTAGCTCCAATTTGCAACCATGAGAACCTCCCAGGCTTCAGGCTCTCAGCAGCTCAAGAAATGACAAATTAAATTCTCTAGAAGCAAAATTAATTCAGAGACTGAGTGAGAAATAAGAAGATCCCATACCTTGGCCTCTGTATTAAACTACTCTGGTCTGGAACTTTTCCGACAGAACTTGACTTCCCCCTTTATTCTGACTTTTCTTTTGCTCCTGGGAAAATCAGTGATGGTCCCACCTTCCTAATTTTGAAACTGGGACAACTACCTGCTCCCGCACTTCAAATCTGTGCTGTCAAAAGCACAGATTAATGTCTAGGAAGGACTTACAACTCCAGTGAAGGAGACCACCAAAGAAATTTCAGTTTATGTAGTACTTGGACAAAAATTCAACTATAGTAATGGTAGTCGAGCTCCACAGGATTTTGAAGGATTGGAAGGAAATTTGCTGGCTCCTGTTAAAGAAGAAAACTGAGTCTAAACAATATTTTTTTTTCTTTATATACTACAGAGAAGTGTATTCTTTACAGGTGGTAAAACACAGAAAATGAGGTATGAAAAGAAATCCCTTCTGATTCAGAGAGTTTGCCAGATTAGCAAAGAGGTGTTGGTGCAATGTAGTATTATTCCTTTGACTTCTGAAAAGAGGGTATCCCCTCTCCCAAAAGAGCTGCTTTACTGCCATTACTAGATCCAATGTTAGCACCAGAATTTAGCTACTGCTAAAACTTTTAGTAGAAGTCTTCTATGAAAAAAAGTTCTCTGTAATTAATTCCAGGTGCTGGCAGCAGAAATGGGGAACTCCACCCCTACTTACCTTTCCTTTAGTGGAATGATTTTAGTCATGAACACACGAGAAATTATTGGAAATCATCTAGTGGTGTTTGCACCTCCAACAACCGTCATTGACAGAACAGGATGTCTCAAGTATGTAATCCTAAAACATGTTTAAAAATAATGAGGTGTTGAAGACTACACTCATGTGGAGGTTCTTGAACACTTCTTCATCACCCCACTTTATGTGCTCTTGGCCCACAGAAGTGTCCCAGCTGGGTCCACATCCCCAGCTGCAGCAAGGCTGGATGGGAAAATAAGGGGTAAGGCTTAGTTCTCACGGCTGAAGCCACACTCAACTCCCTAAGCTAACCAGCAATAATTGCACTCTGAAGGCTGTGCCTTCAAACTCATCATTTCTGGGAATTCAGGCCTCTTACTCCAAAGTTCTGGAAATGGTTTGTCATGAAGAGAAGAGTTCAAGTCCCTGACTTTTCAAAACCAAATGAGTAGCGTATCTTTCCCTCCCTGCAATATGAAGTCCTCGGAGGCAA
>VWPU01007334.1:205000-260000 GCA_013398955.1 Callaeas wilsoni
TGAACAAGATAATTCTTTGCTTGAGTAGCTAAATGTATTACTTAGCAGGTTCAGAGTTCTGATGCGTGTGTATGTGTGTTCACACACGCACCTATGCAATGGAGTTTCACCTGTGTATTAAAAGAGGTATTTACTGCTTTTGCATTTTGAAAATCTGAATACTAAGAGTGTTAGAGAAACAACAGCTTTCCTATGGACAACAGCGACATGCAAATAATATTTTGCTATCTGTACACATCTTGCATCATGTCTGGACTGTACTTCACCTTCTACTTTGACAATTCCAAATAAAATAATTTAAATCAAAATTACAATTGCATCAAATCTTAATGATGGGAAAGCCATGCCTTCATCTTCAGCCTTACAAGTCAGCACCCCCTAGATAAGTCATTGCACCAGGCAGTATGTATCTCTCAGGTGCACCAAAGAGTAGATTATAACTTAACCAAGTGTCTGTTTCAGATAGTTTTCATGCGAGCGAATTAGTTTGTCATTTAAAAGGTCTTGTTCTAGAATATAAAATATATTCATGTGTACATATTTACTATGGGGTTTATTACATGTGTATTTCACTAGGTATAAAGAAAACTAAAGGCTTTCAGGGCATATCATTACTTCAAATAATTTATGACTCATTTTGTCAGCAATTCAAACAGTATCAAAAAAACAGTAGGAAAACATAGTAAACCACAGTTTTGGAGAATGTTCCACAGCCTCAAACTAGAGAAAAGTGACAAGAGAGTGAGAGGTGCAACTAATGTATCCATTTTATTCTCACATGTCCAATAATATTTTTTATCCTCTCCTCTGAGCTTTCACTGGTTCATTCCCAATTTCTGCAAAAAGATGTCATGAACGCAAAGTAAAATGTATAGGATCATAAACACTTGTTTAAACAAAAATACAAGAATTTCTGTGGTGGGATTTCTGGATTTGGTAAATTTGGCTTGTAGGACTTAGTATCTGATCTATTGCTTTTCCAAGCTCAGAAAACACACAAACTAGTTATTAAAAGAAAAAAAAAAAAAAAGAGAAAAAGTGATAACTTAGAAAATCAGGTGAACACAAATTTCTGTGATATTCATTATTTTTTGCTTTGTGGCAAAGAAGCAGGATCATACTGATCGGTAGATGGAGGAAATACAATGTGCGCAAAAATTCAATGTCTTTTGTAGGAGCTTGTGCCATCAGAAGATCCAGATTACTGCAAGGCCTAAAGCAATAACACAGGGAAACAAAAGCACAGGGCTTTTCCTCCCTTGTCTCTCACACAGTGCATGCACCGGATGTGCAACAGGAAGAGGCGGATCTACAATGTGAATATTCCGAGTGTGAAGTACGTGCTAGTTAATTATTTAAGGAGTACAAGGTGTGTTCAGAAGGGCAAAAGAATGTGGGAAATACCAGCACGACAGGGCACAGCGCAGTGCAATTCTTTCTGGCAAGGACTGACGCGCTGGGTCTTGCAAGGGCCTTTCTTGGCCAGCACAGCACCCCTTACACAGCTCAGAGAGCAGGAGGCCACACAAGCCTTTAAAGTCTGGAGAGCTGCCTAGTAAGCTGCAGTGGCACCACTGCTACCACAGCTTACAAGTCCAACAATATTACATTCATTTGAATTAGGCAGGCTCTTAGAGAATGTAAAAGAAAAGGGTTCCGTTGAACAGTAATGGTATCTGTTTTATTGAAATCGCAAAAAAAATAAAACCCCAACCCCCAAAAAACTTACTCAACTCTACTCATAATTTTATATTTTTAATCTGGGCAAATAGCAAGGAACACAATAATATTTTCCCCATGGACAAATTATGGAAGTGATTTCCATCTATGAGTGAAGACCAGGGGGAGCAGCTCCATTTAGCAATAGCAAAACTCTAAGCAAGGTTGCTGAAAGATTCAGAAGGGTACCCAGGTAGAGGTAGAAATGTCCACTGTCAGGCAGAAGAACATGTCCACCTCATGTAGACAATCTCTCCTGGGAACCATTTAAACACTTAACTGTTTACTGAGTCATGTAACACAAAAAGCAATAGAGACACGGTGTCTTAGGGCAAAGAAGGGAGAAAGGGCACTTTGGTTAATTGCACCAGTGGGAAAATCACTTCACAATTGCTTTCCATATGAAGTTATTGTTCGCCAGTGGCTGAGGCAGAGGTTTATCAGTCCAATGTAACTGGTTGCCTTAACTACCAGCCTCTTTAATAAGAGAAAGGAAGGTGAAGGATCCTTCCGAAATGCATCTATCTTTGAAAATTTTCCAGGTAGAATATTTGGGAAATTCAACCTAGCTCAAAAATAACTGAGGGAAGAAACAAGCCATAGTCTCAACAACCTTGGTCTTATTTTGCTCTTCATCATCATAACTCAAATAATCTGCACTTAAACAGTGCAGAGGTAGGTAGCAATAGATTTAAAGCACAAATCCATGCAGCATATTCATCCCACACCCAGCCTAGTCTTTGTAATTCTTTACTTCTGCTCTCCTAACCAGCTCTGTGGGTTACAATCAATTTATCTTTCCCTTGAAGTGATGCAGGGAACAGATACAATTGGATAAGAGAGCTTTCATCATTTTACAGGCTTATAACTTGTTTTATTTTCCAAATTAACAAAACTTATGCAGAATATTAAATGTTTTCACTGTTTAGTCAGTGAACACTTAGAATCTTCCATTCCATTCTAACAGGCAAGCTACCATCTCTAAACAAGTTTTATTAAAAAATGAAAGGTAATCACTCCATTTTGTATTCCATATCTCAGGGTATTAAACTCCGGTACGGTTAGTTTCCATGCAACTTATATTTTCATATGCAGTTCAGTAAATTTAATTGAAAATGTCAAGCGATAATGCCACAGATTTCTTGGTTCCTGTATATGGAGAAGAGAAAAGCAAATTTTATAAGCATAATTAAGCTTTTGATTGCTATACCTCTAATTACAGCTGCTGGAAGTTCAGGCTAAATATTTTCCACTCAACAATAAAAGATGTTGCATGACAGCAGCAAAATATTCATTTAAATTTAACAGAGGGAAAAATAGCATGTGATAATATTTCCTCCAACTCCTTACAAATGTCAGCTTTTGAATAGATTCCAGTGAACAGTCACATATCAAGACACTTTTGGTGATAATTAAACTAAAAGGGTCTAATAACAAGATCACAAGATTCCTTGCATTCATTGAGCTACTCAGACATCCCCTGCTTCAAAAGCAAAGTATGTAGGTTGCACATATTTTGAAAGCTATCCTATCTCTCTCCCCACTAAAATACACAATCTACTTATTGACTCCTTAGCAATCATGTTTTAAAAACACTGACACTAAGTGTTCAGAAAAAGTCCAAAGTCCTAGTGGTAAGTTTACTCGCAGAACTAGTCATAATATCAAAGTTAGAAAACAGATCAGAGGTGCAGAGTGTGTGTGTGTGTGTGTGTGTGTGTGTGTATGAGAATTTAGTGCTTAATTTTTCAAATGAACAAAATAAACATTGACAGTTCTGAAATCAAGTTGTTTCTCTTCTTGCAACTTCCCTTTTACCTTTGGCTCAGCTACAGGTAAGCTAAAAAATATTCATGTGTTTCAGACGCATTACAGTGAATGTTATGCCTGCACTCATTATCAGGATATTCGTTCTTGACAAACTATTTCAAAATAATCCTGTTCTTTTATTACTCCATCACTCTCAGCCAAAATTGCACTGTTCTGGTTGTGAACAGCTACAAACATACTCATATGCAAAGAACAGGTTGTTGTTACATTTAGTGCCAATAAACAAGCAGAAAATAATTTTGTAATTCCTTAAAAACAAGAAAGATTTTATTCAGAATGTTTGAGACCTAGTGTTTATTGATGTCCATGAAAATCACCTCAGAACCTCTAAATATAAAAAATAATCAGGTGCTTTACCCTATGTTTAGTAATGAAAAAGCTGCCAATAACTCCTTCATTTGCTGGCTGATTTAGTAAAACTTTTATGAAGACAGTAAATTTCAGGTTTTAGTATACATGACAGTCACATTCTAGATGTTAAGATGCAACAAACAGAAATCAATATCCCCCAACCTGAGCATGAATTTTGTCAGCTTCCAATTATTATCTTGCTTGTGTGAAAGATCAAAGAATAATTGAGGTTCCTGGTCTTGATGTCACACAATGGATAGATAATTTCAGTTGTGAAAGGATATAATCCCAGATATAACATGCTTAACCTGTTTACATTTGTTAAACCATCTGTAGGTGGTTGTTGAAGTCACATGCACTTTATGGACCATATATTTCACAGGAAGAAAAGCAATCTACATTAAACTTATACTATTTACATAATCATTTTCCCTTTAATAGTCAGGTGAAAGAAGGTTTAATTTTACAGGTCCATTTTAGCCTACTTAACATATAGCAATGTCTCCTTCAGACTATTTTGTATTGGAAAAGATTATTTAAAAGAAAACTCAGTAAAGAGCAAATACATGCATTTACCACATTTGCAGACACAAAACTAACTTGATTAGTAAACTAAAGAGTAAGGTAACAGTTTTCTTCTAGGAGATTGGAGCTAAGCTTTTTATTTCTTTACTTGAAGAAGGGAAAGGATCAGTCATCATTTTTTAAAGTAAGAGTACTGTGGGTGCCAAAACTGAAATTCAGTTCGATGCTGGTAGACATCCTCAGCACAGATCACATCCCTTCATTTATTAGCTAGAAGCACTTGCATGAAAATCTAAGTAGTGACAGGTTTGTATCCAAATATAGACTCTTGAACCTCAGCATCCAAAGGCCTCCCAGTTTCAGACAATCTGTGCTGTGGAGTCTGCTATGCCGGCATAGCCTTCTCTCCACATTATGGAGTTGCGGGTCTATGAAAGATACAGTTTGCTGTTTATCTCTTAAATGCTCTGTTTTTGACATCGTGGTAATTTTAAAGCCGTTAAAATGTGAAAGGATATTACCAGGACAAGACTGTTTTGAAGAATTGACACAATCTCGTTTAGGTGAAAGAGACAGAGAAGTCCCACCCTGTCACCTGCCAAGGTGATTCTTCACCGTTCCATCATTAACATATAAACTCTACTCCATATCCTCTACAACAGTCTTCCCTCAAAGTGACTCCAAACATGCAAACCCCGCTGAGATGCTGAACTACAGCCTAACTACTTTCTAATAAAACCATTTAGGTATGTGCGTTTTAAAATATTTTCGATAGATTCAGGTGAGTAAAATTTAGAGATGGAGGGGATTCTCTCTCTGAGGTCTCTGATCAAGGAATATCAGTGCCAGTATAACCAGGACATTTTCAGGAACTCATTATTTTAATGTACTCATTTTTGGGAAAGTGCATCAACATGCAAAGTAGGTGTTTTGAGGCAGGATATAGCAGATATAACCTCAGAAACTGCTGATCCTGATTACCTTGATTTTGGACCACAAAGTCTGCGATAGATCACAAGGCAAAAGAGAGACTTAACAGGCAATCTGACTATGCTCATTCAATGTTTTGGTTCAGGTACTAGAGAAACGCGTTTCTTTGAAATCTATCCCACACAAAACTAGAGTGTGGTCTAGTGGACCACTAGAGTGGTCTAGACTGCTCCAAAGATTATTCTTAAATTTCCCACAGACACATCAAATCTCGAGCTGAATAAATGATTTTTTTTTTTAAATTTCACTTTCTAAGGGTGACTTTTCATGATTTCCTGAGATGAGATTTACTCTGCCAATTTCCTTTAGACTCTTCTTGCCAGGTTTTCTTGTTTTGGTTAGGGTTTTTTGTTTGGGTTTTTTTTGGTAAGAGATGGTAACAATTTCATAGGGAAAAAATTTCGAATACTTCTTTGAAATTGAAATTTTCATTGTCAATACCTTCTACTGTCTTTTGCAGATACCTTTTTCATCACCTCTAGTTTCAGAAAAATCCAAGCTGTGGGAAGAATAAAGGTAAGCCTACATAACAACCTCTTCTTTTCCACTGCCTGCTCCAGAGGCATGAAGAACAGCAATTTCTAACCAATGTATACATAAGAGTGGAAGTCTCTAATGTGGGTTCAGTTATGCTGGGAAGTACATAGGTTCAGTTATGCCATTTTCTTGTTGCATTTTATTTCATTTGGGACATATATACAGCACAAAAGCAGTATTCACCAATATAAATGAACATACCTTACAAGCACTTTGCTGGTATAGTATCCCTTCTTGGACCATTATTTTCACACTTTATATGAGATAGAAAAGCTTTCAAAACTAGATGATAACACAAGTACCACCTAGAGTAAAGAATAGTTTATTGGGCAGGAGGAATGCATGTGTTAATATCATAGTTCTTTTCCCTCCTTGTAGCTACAATAGAGATTTGAGCACATTTCCTGGAAAGAGGAAAGAGACAGTATATAAAAGAACCAAAACACTATTTGAAAATTTCATGCAAGGAGTAAGATATTGAAAAAAAAAAAAAAAAAAAAAAAAAAAACAAACAAAAACCTATACGGAGGAAAACAAGGGAGGATTCTATAGTTACAGATGTTCAAATGGGTATTTGGGATTGGCACAAACTCAATTCTAAAACGAATAAAGGTAGTGGAGATGAATTCCCTGAATATAACAAACAAAGGAAGCTTTTTCCTAAACACTTGCAAGGTGTGCATATATGAAGTGCCACTGATTGTGTTCAAAAATTAGATTATTCTTAAAAAAATAATTAAAAAGAAGAGCATTTGATTCCAAAGAGAACTTCTTTAACAGATGGGTAGGGGAATGGCAGAATAATACAATCCCGTCTGCTGTCTGAGTCCCTGCTGAGAGCTACTTTCAGGCTGATAATACAATTCTATTTGTGGCTAAAATCGTGCTGTACTGGCAGTTTAGCTCCTCAGGTTTTTGTGGAGGGAGAGAGAGATTGTTTTCTTTTTCTTTTACCATATTATTTCGAAGCATTTGTACGATATCAGCTAAAAAATGTTGAATATCTTGCTTTTTATTCCAAAGTCACTTGAATTTGAAAGCATATTCTGAAACATATTCAGTGCAGGAAAGGCTCTGAGCAAAACTTTAAGTCCATGTATTTCCTGAAGAAGCATGATGGGTAAAATGACAGATTAACATTGACTTCAACAGGGGACATATTCATTCTTTAATCAAAATACAGGCTTAGATGTTATCTAAAAAGGACTGAATCATCGCTTTGTAGTGTTTATAGCTTCTCCTTTTTTAAACACACATAACAGGTATGTCTGTTAATTTAAATTTAAACAAGGGAAAGAAAAGTAAAAAAAAATCCAATCAAAGCAACAGAATTGTTGATTTGTGGCTAGTGGAGGAAGAGGTTTATTTCTTATTTGACATGGATATGATATAAATTATATAATTAAAAGTTGCCCAAATATAACTTAAACTAATGCAATACTCCTGTAAATATGATAATACAATGAAAGGGGGGAGAAAGCTTTATTCACTTTTCATGTTGATGTTAAAATAGAAACAAGGTAGACCAAGACACCTTGAACTGAGTTCTGCCAAGGTACAAAGGCATTTAGTGCTCATTTCCTATATATGGATTCAGTCTGGCTCCGTGACTGCTGCAAGATCAGCATCAATAGTAATTCTAGTTGCAAACTTACACTCATTGGCAAAAGTTATTGGGTTTTTTTCATGGACAAGACTTGTAAATGTCAGATGAATTCTAGAGATAGAAACAACACCACATAAAAATAGAATGAGGTCTTTACCATCTCATCAACAGCAGTGTCTTTTCGCAAGAAGGGGTTGACTTACACAGACATGAAAACATGAACGTGATTTCCAGTTGATTGCCCAGAACGTCTTTTACCATAGTAGAAAAAATTCATGTTCTATGTGAACATTGTTGATTACACAGAAGTAATCCATCACTAGGCATGTAGAATGAACGCCTGGAAACATAGCCAGGTAGAGCTTGACACTGACTGTTAGTTTTTCTCCAGGTTAGCCTATATCAGTTTTTCTCTTTCCAGTAAATCTCTTGGTCCAAATGGTTAAGTGATAATGCCGATTTAACCTGTAATAATGATAAAGAATACTGAAAATGACTTGAAATCCCCATGTGAAATCTTGTCACTGACCAGCACACTGAGAAGTCTTCTGATACTTCTGTAGCTGAATGGAAATTTTGTTCCTGTTAAGGGGTGTGACAGAACTGGTTGGCAGCTCAGCCTCTGAAAAAAACCAGCCAGTTTTGGCCTACCTCTTATAGTCAGGAACTCATTCAAACTAGTGGGGAAGAATAGCAAAATGATTCTGCATGACTTTCAGGCCAAGTGTTCTTTTCTCTCCTCCCTACCACAAGGAATTCAGGAGCCTAGCATTGCACCACAGAGATTTTGCCTGCCTTTTGTGTGCAGTCCCACATTTTTGTATTATTTGAGGTTGTCTTGCTGTAGTAAATCTATCTTTTAGGCTATCTATATTTGGAACTGTTTTCATCTACCTCTTTCTTCAACGAATATAAAATTTATTACCAAATCAAAGATGAAAGATTTTAATAATCTTCCATAATTTGGCCTCCTGTGACTGGCCATCCCACAGTATTTTCCCCAGTTATTCTCCCATTTTTCCCAGCTCAATGAGATAGTTTAAGAGATCCAATCTTAATTTAAATCCCAAGTGACAGGACATGGCTGCAATACTTAATTAAACTTAAAAGTTTGTATCTTATTTCTACTTAGAATTTCTGTGACTTCCCCTTCAAAGCCTTTCATCTTATTAGGTCTCTGCCTGCCTGACATGAAATAGCTTATTGGGATCAGTGTGCAACCATCAACATTCTCACCTTTTCAAACCTCAAGGCCTGTACTAGAGCAAAGACTTTATACTCCACTCGATTCAGACGAATAAGAGCAATCTGCAATTTCTCTTCCAAACAGTTCCCAAGACACCTTCAATGTACAGGAATATCTGTTTGTTTGTTTGTCTGCTTTTTTTTTAATTGCTGATCCATCAGAATTAAGAATATTTTGCATTATTAAAAGCTTGGGGTTGCTTTTCTCCAGAGCATAATCCTTTCCCTCCACACTCCATTTTTTTTTCTTTCAAATTTAATATAGATGAAGAAAAAATGATGAAAAAAATAATTAAAAGGAGAGAGGGGGGTGAGGAAGGAGTTCAGCATTTACAGCTATTTTTCAATATTCAGTTTGTTTAAAATAGCCCTGAAATAATGTGGTGGGTTAACCTTGGCTGACTGTCAGGTGTCCACCAAACTGCTCTCTCATGCCTTCTTTGCAAGACAAGGGGAGAGAATAAGATGAAAAATCTCATGAGTTGAGATAAGAACAGGAAGATTGCTCACCAGTTACTGTCACAGTTGAATGAGACATAACTTGGAAAGATTAATTTAATATATTACCAAGTAAAAATAGTGTAGGATAGTAAGAAAGCTAAACTAAATATAATAAACTTTCCCCCCACCCTACCCTTTTTTTCCAAGCTCAGCTTCACTCCTGACTCTTTTACATTTCCCCCCACCCTGGGTGGACCAGATGGGAATGAAGTGTTGCTGTCAGTTCATAACACTTTCTGGTGCTCCTTACTCCTTTGTCTCTGCTCCTCCATGGGGTCCTTCCCATAGGATGCAGCCCTTCATGAGCTACTCTAACATGGATACTTACCACAGGCTGCAGTTCCTGCATTTTCTACTCTTTCTTAAATATGTTATAACAGACATGCCACCAGCATCACTGATTTGGCTCAGATTTGGCCAGTGGTGTGTTCACTTTGAAGCTGGCTGGAGCTGACTCTGTCCAACACGGGGACAACCCCCAATGTCTTCTCTGAGATATCAGGCCTGCAGCCCCCCACAATATCAAAGCCTCCAATATAAATCCAATTCAACTAAGATTCAGAAAAAGTTTTTGGACTGCTTTTTCTGTGTCTACAGTGGTACTACAAAACAGGGATACTCATACAAAGAGTCATCAACAGAGGAAGACTTCAAAAAATCGTAGCTACTCCTTCATAATTGCTTTATTTTAGTTATTAGATTGATTTTGAGTATGTGAGATATTAAAATAACTAATACACCGATGAACCATCCAGAAGCACTTATGCTATGCAGTCTCCAGTCATGCAGCATGAATTAATTATGATGAAAAACATTGCAAAAGTTAATGGACTCCTTTGTGAATGGTTTGGTATACTGTTTCAAAGCAAAAAAAACCCAGGAATTGTCGCTCTTCAGGGCTTTGCCAGGAGTCCTCAGCTTTAAAAGTTGTTAGTCTGTTTTCCCAGCACAGGTAGACCTTTGCATCCTTTGCTGGGTTATGTGATAACATGCCTACACTGAGAAGGCATGCATGTTGTCAGGGAGAAGTGATGCACTTAGGAAGGCCATTCTTAAAGAATAATAAGCTTATAAGAATTGCAAAGATATTCATGGTTTGCAGAGAATGCAGAATGAACTCATATTTTAGAAACCATAATAGATTAAACTCTGATGGTAAAATTAAAATGTTGTTCTCAATCTTTAATGATTATCCTTTTTTGAATATATAAATATGAGATAATTCTGATAGAGTTTGTAAAAAGGCACAACTCTACTTGTCTCTAAGGTGGCACCATCTGCTTACAATTAGACAAGGACACATTTCTTCCCTTCTGTAGATTTTTGAGAGGCTAAGGCTTGAAAAGGTAAATTTATTCCCAGCTGGGTCATGGTGCCCATCCTTATATTGACAGAGTTTCCTGCTCCATTTCCACTCATGCCTTTTTGAGACTGGCTCACAAAGAATGAAGATAAAAGTCCCGATAAGCATATGCTCAACTCAGCTGTGGAAATGACTAAGGTGGAAAGATGAGAAACACGTAGCATTCTTTCAACATGCCTTTCAATCTGAGGCTTCTCCTGAAATTAAAATTATTTATTTTAGTATTTTATATCAAGAGCAATTCAAATGGATGAGGACTTTCATATCTTTGGTTGTTTTTTTTTTTTTTTTCTGATTTTAATTGCTTTGGTTTGATGTTCCCATTTGTTCAGGAGGCAGAGCAAAGACATCATGTCAAAATGAGTTATTTCAAATAGGCCAGAAAGCAGGAATAGGAAATCTTTAAAACAAAATCCAAAATCTGTTTTGAAGAGATGAAGCTCTGAGAAATTTCGAGTTGCAATGAGTTTCACATACATGTCTTAAATGTTTGTACTTTAATCATCCAGAATTTTTGAGCTTGTACAGCCTTCCAGTACTTGAATAAAAACTGTGAAGTGGCAATGCAGATGGATGGTCCTGTTGGTCTTTTATTGTCAGTAGTAACCAACTGAAATCAACACTTTTCCACAGCATGATATATGCAGGTACCCAAAACATGGCGTAAGAATTTGAATTATGTTTAGGAAATTAAAAAAAAAAATGGAAAGAGAAAAAAGTGATGTAAAGGAGCAAAAGAACAGTCTGATAAACAAATGCCCTATGTAAAAGAGCTCAAAAAGAACTTATTAGAATGAAGTAGCTTTAATGTGTAAGATTATATTTTTGTTTACTTCTACTCACATAATTCTATTTGTTTATGATTTGAAGTGTGATATTGGAAAGCACTAGCATATGCTAAAAACCAGTTTATTACTAAAAGGTTATCTTACATCTCTTTAGCAGCATGTATTATTCTTTAAACAAATAAGATAAAAGAAAAATGTAACTGGAACTTGGAGATGAATTTATAATAAAATTATTTTTTAATTGGTGAAATTCTAATGAAAATATTTTAATTAAAAGTAGAGGTAAATATTTCATTTAGCATAGAGATTTCTACATGTTTAGAAAATGAAACCTGAAAAAAAGAAGTCTACCTTCATTAGACTTGAGAAAAAAATTGTAAAAAGTAAACTTATTATAACAAATTCCTGAATGAGCTAGGAAGGATGGATACCATACAGAAAGGACCAGAAAAAGGTGAAGTATTTCAGTATTTTTGCATTTTTAAAACAAATATATTTGATTCCAACATAGAAAAATATAATTGCCAACATTTTCAAAAAGGAGCTTTTTAAAAATTTTAATTCTACTCTACTAAAAATTCCAAGTACCCCAAAGCAAAGATTTCTTCTCTTCTTTTCCCCTCTTCTCCCTCACCCTTCCCGCTTATTAAAGTAATATATTGATATTCTATTTCTGTTTAACCAAGAAAAAGATTTTTCTCTATTTTTTTTTCCCTACTTTTTCTTCCGCTTTAGGAGGTGAAGGATGACATCTTGGTCCCCAGTGAAGTCAAAAGAAAAATTCCCACTGACTCCAATAAGAACAGAATATCATCCAGAATGCTCATATTCCTGAGACCTTTGTCCTATATGCACGATAAATTACAGCTGGTGTCCACCTGTCATTTTGAATTTTCCTGCTTGTCTTTTTCTTTCGGTTCAGAATTTTTTTTTAACCATCTGATTTTTGAGCAATGGGTTTCAGATATTATGAGAGGGGTGAGACACGGGGATTTTGTATCGCTCTATGATGGCCCCTGCCAAGAGATAATGGATTGACATTGACAAATCCCTCAGAGCTAGACCTGACAGTTAACGGATGCTGTGAGATCAGTCTCAGAGAACAGTCTAAGGTTAAGGGGGCAAAAGCAGTGTGAATACTCCACACTTGTCTGATTTTGAGTCTTCCAAACTAAATGTGTTGAAAGTGAGAGGAAGCAAGCCAGCAGCGGCAGTGGGAAAGCAGGGAGAGAAGGGACGGTAGAGTGAAATCTTTACATTGAACCCAACACATCAGTCATTGCAGAATTCTTCACGGACTACAGGTAGTGATGATTTATAGGTGGTAAGCTTCAATTTGGGAGGCCATAAGCACATTCTTTGATCTAGACTTCTACAGATTTGTTTCCTATGTACTCAGTAAGTAATAAGTGATTTGCTATTGATTTGTCCACAGGCAGAAGAAAAGTGGATTGGTGCTGTAACCCCAACGTGAATGGGAGCTTCAGGGACATTGTCACAGAAGGGAAATGCACACAGACAGAAAAATGTACAGATACTTTTAACATGCCGAGTCTCTAGCTCCCAGAAATGCTCCAGCTGAAGCTTTAATATTATCAAACCCTACACAACTGCTTTTACTTCAAATCAAAGTGTTTGATCATAGCTAATAGCAGAAGTACGAGATAAAAGAAAATCCCTTAACAGCCATAACCTGAAATCCCATGCACAGATTCCCAACATACAGTAAGCATTATCTTAAAGAGCTTAAAATATTGCCAAGAATAAGAACATAAGATAAAAGTCCAATCTATAGGAAATGCTTTCCCAGTTACATAACTGCTTAATTATTTAATTCCATCATTAGTGCAAAACAGTGCAAAGCTATCCCCTGTGTTTTGCATTATAAAGCTGGATGACCAATTCGTCACTAAGGGCAATTTTTGCTCCAGAAAATTTTGCCTTGCTCTTTGTTTCTGATTTGTAATGTTATGGATTTACATTCAGAATAATATAGGAAAAATATTTAATGCAAAAAATTGTCTTTACTGCTTCAAGAATGTCTTTCAGCATTCAAACTTTGTTACTCAGATGGCAAACCTACATGAGGTATTGTATCATGGCACTATGTCCTGACCACATCTATTTATAATCTTAAAATTGAGTAACAAAATACATTAACTCATTGGTTGAGTAAATCTCAGGAATCTGCATTCGGTTTTCTCTGAGAGTTTTAAAGAATAAAATTTTCCTAATAGGCATTTCCCATGGACAGAAGTAAAGAAACAGGAGTCTTATAAAAAACAACAATACCTTACAACTATTCTTGATATTAATTGATTACATTTAATAAGGGCTGAATACAATTGGCAAAGGGAATAGCTTGGACCTAACATAACTGCTAGTAAAACTCCAGTTACATTCCAATAGGGATAAAATTTATGCCAATATGAAAGTATATAAGACTTCCTACCTTTGAATCATAAAACAAAGGAAAAAGTATAAATAATTTTTTTATTGCTTTGGCATATTTGGCAGGGGTTTTGGATTTTGTCTTCTGTCTCTTTGGGTTACTTTACAAAACCAAAATCATCTAAACTCTGTTTTAGGCTTACTAATTACTAAATTACTAAATTACTAAAAATTTCCCTGCTCAAGGACAACGTATGTAACAGCAAATAATTGGGCTTTAATGAGCAAGTTCCTTCACCAACCAATCTTTGATATAATGGTTCAAAACAACAGCAGCAGTATACCATGACTGATAAAATTTTTTGCAGTCAAATACTGAGCCTACTCCATTTTGACTAATAGTAGCTCTAGTCAGCTAAGAAACATGAAAGAATGTCTGAGAGCTTAGATTTTGCCTCCATGTCTGTATCTCACTCAATAATTCTCTCCTCCAGAAAAAAAAAGGGAAAAAACGACAACAGAATTGCAGTAAAAAAACTTCTTTATTTTATCTGATGACTACAAAACCATGTACAAGTTGAGCTTAGCCACTGACAAAACTCTCATGTTTTATGCAATACAGGAGTCAATCTGCTTCAGGGGTCAAAAGCACCATAAGCATGAGACAGGATTTTTGTTTCTGATCTTCAATCACCCATCTAAGTGATTACTACAGCACTGGTGGGTGTAGATGTGTGTGTGTGTTTGCCTGCACTATCAATTTATTTTCAGACCAATTTTCATACAGAATTAGTTGGGGGAGGAGCGTGGAATTCTGTGGGGTTTTTTTTCTCCTAAGGACTGCATAACTGAGTTGGTTAGAGTGATATGCTGTGTCTCATATGTAATATGTACATAACATGACATTAAATACTGGCACACAAATTCTCCAGGTGAATAAAATAGAGCTTTATATCCCCTCTTTGAAGTTGTATAATTTTATATTAGGTAGGATTGGAACCTCAGTTTATAAAGAGTATATATACAGTAAGCCAAGGTGCAACGTAAATCAAAGCATCATTTACAAACACATACTTCTCTGTTGGCTAAACCAGGTTGTTTTATCTTCCTAAATCTGAAATCTTAGGCCACAAGAAATGAAGAAATTCTGAAGAAAAAATAGTAAAAATTGGAGACAAATTGAGACATGAATTTCATGAGTACATGGGGGAAAATTGTGGAAAACATTTGTAACATCTTAACTCATAAAATTATTTTCAAGGCCAAACTGAGCATTAAAAGGAGACATTACGAAAGGTCCTAAAAAGGCATCACTAAGGAGCAGACCTAGATAAAAGACAGTTAATTATGCTCACAGATATTTATTACCTCAAAGTGTCTAAATAAAATGTAGCTTTTAAACTATTATCCAAGCAAAACCAATGATTTTAACTGGTTCTTTTTACTCAGTATTGATATTCTGTGCAGAAAAACACACATAAGCACAATTTCTTAAAACACACCCAATACCAACAAGCATAATTTTTAAATGTAAAGAACATCCTGAAAACTGATAATAAATACTCCTTCTCCACCAGTTTGACTTTCTGAAGAACACAGCCTCGAAATCTGTGTTTCCAAGGAAGCATACTGAATATGAATAAAAACTCATTGCTCCTAGTGTTTAAGTGAGGATAAGTGGTGGCAGACATATAAAAAACACACTGTTGAAATGAAAATGAATAGAAAATAACTTTCTCAAGACGACTTCTCTAATTTTGGAATCTTAATTACAGCATGAATTTACATATGGAACATGAGAGAAAATTAAAAATGCAGACTGTTATTTAGCAAAATAAGAATGGACATTCAAGAAACAATTGAAAAATGCATGTTTACATTTAGCCTTTTACTTAAAAGAAAATCTATATAAATTTATATTGTTTGTTCTTTGCTTTTCTGTGATAGTTAGAAAACAGCTGTTCTATTGCTTTGGACTTTGACTGGCTAGATTGCAAGGCTCAATAATCTGTCTCGGCTCAGGGTTAAGTGATGGAATTCATTTAAATGCCCCAGAAGTAATCATCCACAAAGAGTACATTATTTCTTTTTTATGAATTTTCAAACCTAATACTGATGGGTGGCATGCAATTAAACCTGATCAATATGTAATTTAGGTGGGCTGACATGTTTTCAAATTCTCAGAATATAGATTCTTTCAATATTGCAAGAGCTTAGTGAAATACTCAGCCCTTATGAAACAGCCAAAGCAGTTTAGTACAGTAAAACAACAAAATATGCCTGTTCCAAAGACAAATGGGGAAGAAATTAAACTTACAGACACTAACTTTTCAAAGAAATAGATAAGAAAAGGAGGCCTTTCTTACGAGGTTCAAAACGACCATTTTGATAGAAATTAACATGTATATGTAAAGATTGATGTACTGCACTATTTAAAGCTGGGAGATTAATTTTTTAACAGAGTGTTTAAACATAGCTCTGAGACAGTTAAGTTATAATAACAGTCAGTTATGTATCACAAATATTGCTCTGAAAGACTATATTAGCCAAATATTAAAGAAAATTTGTTTGTTTTTAAAAAATGTGGTTTATCATAATGATCCTTTGTGTTAAGCTAATAAACAAGGCAAGGTACATTGCTTTGTGACCCTAAAGGTCATTAGTGACAGTCTCTAGTATTGCTAATTACCTTCCTGTCATTTACACAATAAGAATTACACTTGACTTCTTACAATCTTACATGAACCACATGGACAGCACACATGCAACTTTCCAGAAAAAAAAACAAAAACATAATCACACATTATTCTCTAAGCAAGCAATATTTGAGAAAGCAAGGAAATTTTTAAATCTTTTTAATCTTTAGCTTGTCTATAATTTTGAAACTGGTTTTAGAAAACATGGAAAGACTGATTCGTCTGTTTTCTCTAACTGTGATGCTTTTTTATCACATATAAACTCCATTTCCCAGATATCTGTTCAGCTTTTCTTTATCACTCTTAGCATTATTTGTGCCTTACCTCATGACACAACTTCTGCAAATGCTGAAGATGCATTGAATATTGCATACCTATAAAGCACAAATATTAGTGTCAGAAAGGATAAACTTTCAGATTCTCAAAGTCTCTGCCAAAACCTGTTTTCTGTCTTAGGAGTTTTGGATGTCATCTTCTTGCGTTTATCCCATATGAAAATATATCACTCATTCCCAAGTTTGAGAGATGGCTTTAAGTAGTGGCAGAATTTTGAAATCCTTTCCTCATTAAGTGGGAAAAGACTGGGAGAAAGTAGGTTCCTGATTTTTTTATAGCTGTGTGGGTGTAAGTCTGCTATAAGCCTGTTAACTTCACTTATTCGGGGTTTTTGGAACATAATTGTAGGTAGATCTAATGGATGCACACTGACCTCTGCTCCCCATTGCACACTCAGTGACTTTGGTGCCCATCTGCACAGGCCAGGTTAATCCTGCAGAAAGCAACAGCAGCCTTGAAGTGTGGTGAACAAAAAACCAAAAAAATCCCCAAACAAATAAGCAAACAAACAATTAAAAAAAACCCCAAACCACAAAATTAAACCTAACAAAAAAACCAAAAAAACCAAAAAAACAAACAACCCCCCCCCAAAAAAAACTCAAAAAATCACCCCCCCAAAAAAAACCCAAACCCAAAACAAACCAAAACCAGATTGTTTTAGTTCAGCTGAACAGAAGACTGCTTTTTCTATGGAAGAGGAGTTTGTAGCACTAACCAGTGATGAAGAAATTCAGAACGAAAAGCAAGACAAGCTAACTCAAAAATAAATAAAAACCTGCAATTGTTCTACTGCACAGATTGGGTAACTGCTGAATAGATAACATTTATATGCTTAACTTCAGCAACTTTTTTGTATTCCATTTGTGACTGGATTTCAGTGAGTGTCAAAATCAAGGAATTAAATATCATTAACGATATTAAAAATATTTTCTGAAAATACAGTAGATTTATTTTAACAGTGCCCCTCTTTTGAGCCAAATATGAAACTAAGAAGTAGTAGTCACAATATAAATTGAAAACAGGAATATATTCATTTTCACTAGGGAAGAGCACTCTAGAATCAAGCAGCTTTATAAAAAATGCATTAAGGATTTTCAACATCATGCTAAAAGCTGTAGGCTTAAATAGAAAACATTCATTAAAAATTTCTACAGAAAGCAATAGGTTACTATCCCATCTGCAGAAAAGTGTTTCATTTGCAAATTAATAAGCCCTTATAATAGCTACAGCTGATTGGATTTATACATGAGCTCTATTGACTGCTAACTGTTAAACTCCAGAAAATCTTCTAAAAGGATTTATTTCTCCTTTTAACAAATATGAATTTGGTATCATAGCACTGCACAACAGGGGCTCTAGCCTGAGCCCCACAAAATTATGGCATGCTTCCAGCCTCCATCAAAATCTATGGAAGCTGGCTGATGGTAGATGCTGCATGGAGCCCATAAGGATCTAGCCCACCCCTGCCTTTAATAAAATGCTAAGCAAGTACCTTCGATGTGTCATTTTGAAATGCCTGAAGTGATATGAAGGGGAAGACGTTCGCTGAGCTATTTGCTGGTCACTGGGACAGAAATGACAAAGGATTCTGTCCATTAGTTTTTCAATACAGTGTTCAATAGCAGTAGGAAATTGATGGTGTAACAGTGGCATCACATTGGGGAAACTTATGATGCGGACAATAGCACTTCCAATAAAAGGGCTTTTGATTTTCTGTGTGTCAAACTGTTTTAATATTAGGGCATTTCTAGGTCAATGAAGGGTTAATGTAGCACCATAAATCATATCCAAACAAGAGCCCCGTAACTGCCTCTGTCGAAGAACTATTCTGCTAAGGTCAAAAAAGCATTAAGAGAAGAAAAAGAAAAATACACACAAAAGTAGGTTGCAAAAGCAATGCAGAGCCACATCTATTCCACTGCCCCAAAACCGACATTGACACAGCATACTAAAGAGAGTGAATAATAGGTGAATTAGAAATTAATGATTCCTCTGCTATGTAAATGGCAATTAAAGGACATGCCATGCTGCAGGCTCTGTCCTAAAACTCCTTTCCATTTGTTTGGATTGAAATTCATAGCGTATGTAAATGCAGCAATGAGACCTGGTATGTGACTACCAAAAGCTAGAAATCTGGACACAGTTTCAACAGATATGTTCTTACATTTATGTTTACAAATTCACCTTTAAAAAGGAATTTAAGGGGAGGAAATAAGTGTTATATAGCTGTTTTCTTGGTATGAGTAAATAATGGCTGCACAGAGTAACACATTATACCTTCAACACAGCACAGTAGCAAAACTCAATAATTTACATTGATTATAATCCTACACATCAAAGTGTTACTTTAACAAAGCAACACAGTAGCTGCTATTTGTAAGTGCCTTCTGTCCTGAAAGGTGCTAGAAAGAACAGTTCCCTTTCATGGTGTCAGAGTGCTAAGTTTTTATCTCATAAAACATCCTTTCATCTCCATTACACGTAAGTGCAATTAATAAAATGACAAATTCAATAAAGAATAGGGGAGTTGTAGTAAAGGAATGTGTTGTTTTGTTCATGCTCTTAGTTTAGATATGGCTACATCTATCACATAAGGTACAGAGAAAAGGCTTTTGGAGCCAAAGAATCCTTTAGGGACATTGTCAAACAGGGGAAGATCACAGTCCAATACTGTTTTACTGGTGAACTAGTGAGATCTACTCACAATAAAAATTCCAGTCCAGCTTTGGGAGTTACTGTACCTTGCAGTCAGTCTAAGAAAAGAATGATTCAGAACTGGGTAAACTTCGACACATTTGTCATTTAAAATCTGCAAATTCCTGCAATATTCTGTGCTAGCATGTGAAACAAATGGGCTTCTGGGAGGGAAAGCTGCATTGACAAACTCAGCAAAGAGCAATTTTCTGTCATTTAATGAAGGATGGAGGGAGGCCTTGATAAAGTACCCACTCATTACAAGTTTGTTTTTCTACGTGTGTCTGTGTGTGAGACAGAGAGAATGTGTGTGTGTTGATGAAAGGGTAATCTCACTAGTTCAATCTTCTCAGACAAGTTGGACTTGCTGAAAGCACTCTTTATTTTCTTGTAAATTCAGTTAGGCACACTTTCACATACATAATATCTGCATGCTGGCATTTTCTTTTTGATAAAAGATGCACAATATTTATCCCTGCTCATATGTTGTGTCTTTTTGTCTAAAATGCAAATTTTGATTGACCAAGTATTTTTCCCTCCTTAGCATATATGAAATATTATAAAAATGGGGAAAAAAAGTTGTAGTCCCATACATATCATATACAAAGTAGTCAAACACTTGTACATAAAGTAGTCAAAGACTTGTGTATTTTCTGAACCAGGCAAGTCTGTGCTGCATATCATTCTAGATTACCTCTGAATATAAGACATTTACCTGGTCTCCTCTTCTGCCTAACAATGAAAGCACAATAAGCAGACTTTTCACTACTGTCATGAATTCAGCTTGTTTAGTATATCCATAGGAAGGCTGTGGCCTTAACTGGAAAGAAATTAGCAAAGCAGGTATTAGGAAATACTTGTAAATTGAGTGGATGCACATTATCTCCTAGTGACTTGTAGTCTTTCAAAGATTTATTACAGCTTCAAGCCAGTGAAACAATGTCCATGAAGTTGAGGACATGAAGCCATTGCAGACTAAGGGATTTGGTACTCAATAGGCCACGACTCAAAAATGTCATTCAATGTATGTCTGGCTGCTTCTATAATGAAACAGTTTTATATTTTGCCTTTACGTGTAATAAAGGACTGCATCACTACAAACCAATTCAGAAGCTTCCCAGTTAAAACATAACTATTCAATTCCCTTTTTATTCTTTTGGGTGGATATCATTCCTTGGGTTTGGAGTAAAACATAATTAACTATTTGTGCAACCAAAATTAAAAGAGTATAGGTGTGACTGGAACCATGGCATATTTATATTGAGCTCAGATTTTAAGATACTTGTTAAGCACCCCAAGGAGCAATCCCAAGCATCCCCAGTCGAGGTCCTGATTTTGCTAAAGGCAGTGAGACAGATCCACAGAAGGTGGATTTTTTCACGGAATTCAGTGAAAAAATGTCTCAGCTGGAATCATAGTATGCATATCGTTTTGTCTTACGGAGTGGTGACTAGATTTACTTTACTTGTTTTACATCACAAAATACTTATACTTGTGATTAGTAGACAAACATCAGCCTGCTAACATTCTGAATGGTTTATTTTTCATAAAAAAGAGGCAATTTTAATGGAACCGTTATGGCATATGCGGTATTAGGAAAAAAAACACCAGAACAAACAAAAACAAAACTAAAAACCTCATCAAAAACCCCCAAACCAAACACATAAAATAAGACTGGTAACAGGAGAACAATAACAGTATGTAATGCTAAGACTTCCCAGCATTAGAATTAATAAAATTGTATCTGTATCAGAAAACTAAAATTTCTGGACAATTGCTATTTTTTCCTGTTAGTTTCTATAATTTTAACATGCACACTCATAATTATAAAGTCATAACATGTGCATTTCAATTCTATACATCACCTCTCTTCTATTCCCCTTTTTCTTCTCCAGTGATAATAAAAAAATCATCTGAGCCATTTTATATAATGCTTGGTTGGCATTGTAAAACTGAGATATGAACAGTATTTCTCTCTCCACATATGGAAATTGATTACTAAATAATAATTTGTTTGATGCCTTAAAACATAGAACATCAAAACTTATTAAGAGAGTACACATCTTGGTGTATGCCTGTTAGAATAATAAGATTTCATATTAGTGTTCTACAGCTGTATAGTACTTTATTATACAATCTGCATTTTTATAACTACACCGCTATTTAAATATTTTAGCTAGAAAATTATTTCACAAAATTATTACAAGCATATGTCTCTGAATTTAAATGGTAAGTGTTATGAAGAGAAGATACCTTAGATACCTAGTTCAAGCAATGTGCAAAACAAAATATTCTAAAGTGTTTAACATGTAGTCCCTACAGTGTTTTCAGCCAGGAGCCAAACCCATGAAGTCCAAAAACTTTTGAGATGAACAAAATTAGTGGTTATTAACCTAAGCAGCCCATGGGTTCGATACCGAAGCACTGCAGTAAATACAGAACTCCAGCTGGTATCAGTTCCCAAAACAGAGCCAGTGATACATTACATATTTTGGGTCTGATTCAGCAATTGCTTGTAAAGCAGTCATAAATCTGCTTTTCTGGACAGGTACATCAAACTTCAAACTACTTGCTATTTAAAGATGTGTCTGGATACATACAGAACTTTGGTTATTTCCTCTAAATTTTATGTTAATTGGACTTTTTTTTTCCCTGCTATACTTGTCCTAAATATGGATTAATTCTAGACCTTTTAACCTGAAATAGGATAACACATTCTAACCGGCATTTTAGTGTTTGGGCAAATGCTGGATTTCACAGCACAGCTATTGAGACTGAGAAAGCTTACTGAAAGTTTCAAGGGAACATAGAAATAGATTTTAAAAAATAAATCAAACAAAACAAAACAAAACAAAACCAAACCCCAAACCAACCAACCAGTCAAAAAATAAAATAAAATTTAAAAAAATCCCAAACACAAACCCTACACCAAAAAGAAACCACCTGCCGTCTCAGATCTGAGTCCTTACAGACCCTCGCCTTATCAAGTCTACCTAGATAAAATGAATATCACCAGATTTTACACACAACCTCATCCAGCTATTTGCACAGGCTTGTTGCCTCAGCGAGCAGTCAGGATACATTCTAGGAGAACGTTAGTGCTTTACACCGTCACTGGAGACAGGATGGAGAATCATTACCTCTCTGAAGTACTGGGTGATGCTTTACTGAATGAGACAAGAGGCACTTCAAATAAAGAGCAACTGCAGCTCATAATGCACAACACTGAAAATAAAAAGTAAGCCCCTAAAGTTACCACTGCTTTCCTGAGTGCTGGTTAAAATAATGCTTTCCTGGAGGCGCTTTGCTACACCTCTTCTGAAAACATTTTTTTCCTGAGGAATTTCCCCATTTGCTGAGTTGGAATGAAAACATAAAATAAACCGAAAGAATTAATAACATAATTTACTCAAGTATTCTGAAAACTAATTAAATATGTTTCATGACAGAAAATTTGCAGCAGATTCCTAACTTTTAGCAATCTTCCAAGGAATCCTTGATTTCTGATTTTTAACAGTGGCTGGATAATCATGACATAAATAGTGCATAGAAAAAAAAGGATTTATTTATGCAATCTTTTAAATGAAATTACCTATTTTTAAAAGATTATGTAGATGTTGGCAGAGGTTGCTTTCAAGAGGTAGATTTTCAACAGAATTAAAAAGACTCTAAGAGAATTCTTACCTATTTGTTCTGACAAGCCATAGAGCCCATCTTTTGTTTTACGTGTTTTTTTGTGTTTCTCTAATTTTGTTGTAGCTGATCACTAATTAAATGGCATTTCCTTTAAAGACCATCCATGCTGGTGGGCACAGCTGCACAGGAGAGTACTGTGTTAGCAGATGGATCCTCTATCCCAGTGGCAGCATTCTCAGTTCAGGATCACACAGACCATAAGTCTTGGTCTGTAAGTATCATTTCCATCTCAAATCTGGATCGGTCTGGCCAAAGATTAGTGCAGTTTTAGTTAAATTTTTCCTCATTAGCTGCAGCTAATTAGATCATACCAGGCACTGGGAAGTGATAAATAGTGAGATGTATGGTTAAAGTTCCCTTCTTCTAGAAACCCTAAACACCAGGATTTTTTTGGATTTCCATCAGTGAGATAGGAAAAAATCATAAGATTCCTGGTTAAACTCAGTACAATAGCTTCTTTTCAGAACTTCAAATGTCATAAAATCAGTAAAATAATCCAGGGGACTGTTTTCTAGATCAATGAGCAAGGTCTCCTCTTACTTACACTAAAATACTCTAAACTGCTTTGCAATGGTGTCTATATCTGGAGATAAATGCTCCTATTCCACCTTTTAGACGTGTAAGTGGCAATAGAACATAAAAACTGCCCGAATGCCTCACAAAGATGAAGGATGTTTGTGTAATCTCTGTATTATTTTTCTTTTGAATACTGCTTCAAAACACTTTTTTTCCCTCTAAAACTTACTTCCAAAAGCTCTTTCTCCATTTGAAATGGGAAATCAGATTTGCAGAACTGAAAATAAAAATTACTGCTTCTGTGCTTGTATAAATACCAGTCTAATCAGAATACAGTATATTATTGGATTTTTAATTTTCTTTTGAAAAGACCAAGCTATGTTAAGCAGCCTTTAGCAAGCTGTCACAGATGAGACCAATAAGCACATCCTGACTTAACACACATCAGAGGTTGCCAAGGATACACTGTCAGGGGACTAGGGTCAGGAGTCAAACTGACCAATATTGAGTAAATTACATTCGTTGGAATGATTCCCCCTGAGCTAGTAATGATATGGCATGCACATAGTTTTGCTCTGCAGACTGATAAATACTGCATTTGAAGGCTAAACAAGGAACAAAGCATGGAAAAATGATTCTCTACAGACTGTCATAAACATTCATTCACATCACTCTGAGATTAAAAAATACCATCATTGAAATTATCAGTATTCCTTTCCTGAAGAAATGCAACAAAAGGACTAAGGCTTTTCACTACAAAAGGCAAAACAAGCAATAAGCTAAAATAACTGGAAAGGACAACATAGGCAAACAGGAGCAAGTCACTCTTCATATTTTGCACCTCGTATAGTCCTTTATTGATATGAAAAGCATTACAAAATCTTTGCTCAGTAGAACTGTTCATGACATCGTGCAATAGCATAATGAACTTCCTTATTCCCTACATACTTAATAACAAGATTTTTTCCAGTTGTGATTCACCTGAAAGATATAGAAAAAGCTTAAAAGTACTGTCTAATACCTGAGTTCTACTAAAACAACTTATGATAAATTCACTGTGAAGCAAATGAACTATGCTGAACTAACTCGGGGCAAAGTTTATTGGTAACTGAAAGCACGAGTATAAGAAAGAATTTGACTGACCAGCCAACACATTGCACGAGAGCCTTTCCTAAATCCTCTGAGTCCCAGTGAGAAACTACATTTCTAAGGTCAGCAAAGCTTAAATTTACATAAGTTTGCAAATATGAAACAGTTCAGAATTTTGAATCTTATTTATTTTCTCATTGCTTATATTGCCTTGTTTATTTTATAAATTCTTTTAAGTATGTCAAGAAAGTATTGGGGAGAAGTTTTTGACTTCTTTATTTTCATTCCTTTAGTCCACATTTTTCTTTCATGATCATGATTTCCATCCTTTTTACATTTGTTTGGGTTTTTTTTTTCTATTAGCTGAATACTTTTTTCAAGGCCACATTTACCATATTTTCTTCTTTAAGCTATTTCTTTCTTTCTCCATAATGCATTTTCCCCTCCTCGATTCCTGCTAGCAGGGAACACAGACAGCATATCTTTTTTTCCACCTTCCACATCCGTGTTTCCAAACTAACAAATTTAGTATCTTTCAAAACAAGGTACTTTATGTTCTGTCAACAATGCTTTAAAAATTGCTCTAGTCTTCTGTATGATGGTTTTTGTCACCAGTGGTTATATAATATTTGCATATACATGCACATATCATTGTTTGTTACCAAACACTCGGTACCACGTTGAGAACAGATTTCTCCATTAACCTCCTGTCAGAAAATAACATAACCTCTTTTTCTCACAAATGCAAGCTGTTTCAGATCCTGTCTCTCCTTTTCTGTCACTCTTTGGGTGCTGTGCTTTGAAGATAAACTTTACTGAAGAAATAGAGAAAAGCAGCTGCTGCTCTCAAGATTTACTCTGTGCTCATTGTTGTATAACAATAGTCACGAGCACTCTGAGTAAAACTCACTGAACAGCCACACAGCTACCCATCCCTCTCTGGTTTGATTTACACCTTCACAAAATATAAAAGGGAAACAGTGCAAGTTTCCTTGTGGATGGAGCAAGACCTGATCCATCCACTTTCCTCATGCACGTGTGTGGTTTTTGGCCTCAGTGTTATCTACTAAGCCATCTATCCAAAACCCTTCTGGGGAGGAAAGCAAGATTAGCAATGAACGATTGTCAGTTGTGGAGGGAAACCTACAGTTACACCAGATTAGACAGGACAGATCCTTATGGCGAAAGAGCTGCAGAGAAGAACCTGCAGAGACAGGCACTTAGAAATTGCCCAGGAGCTCCTATTGGACATATAAGGCCAGGCTGGATGCAGCCCTGAGCAACCTGGTCGAGAAGAAGGTGTCCCTGCCCATGGCAGGGGGGTTGGAATTAGATGGTCTTTAAGGTCCTTTCCAACCCAAGCCGTTCTATGATTCTGTCATCAGCTACTCCACTCCTTTTGATGCTGCCAGAACTCTGCACACCAGCAGAGCGGAGAAGGTATTTTGTGAAGCAGCACGGTGAGGTGCCACCTCTCTGCTGAGCAGATGTTGCTCACTCCTAGGCCTGAGAAGGGAACCAATTTGTGTGGCGGAAGAAAGCAACAGGTATTCTTTTTTGGTTGATGCGAAAGTCCAGAATTTGAGTTCTCTGGCTGTGCTGGGCAGATTTCCAAAGTGCACTTAAGTGTAATTCTTAAGTAAATTCTTCCAAAAATAGACAAATCCAACTTAGTCCCTTTCCTCAGAAAAATCTGGTATCCTTGAATTTATGTTGTAAAGTCTGTCCCAAAATAAAAGCTTAAAAGAATATAATCATTACACATTTAATGATGGGAGTTTTGATGATGTGATAGGGAAAACTACTTGGTATCTTCTGAAATACCTGTGCACTACATTCTGTAGGCAGTGAGATTATAGAGTAATAAATACTACACCAAGCCCTACTTAATTTATTGTTCAGGAGTGCCATCACAGAGCTATATGCAAAATTATCTTTGGTTCTTCTTCTACTGGACCAGTTGTGCAAGTGAGAAAGTACATTGCCTACAGAAGGACAGCTTATATTGCTTCAGGAGCTGAGCCTTGAATGATTATTTTAACTACACTTGTTTTAGTCACATAAGCTCCTCGTCCTACACTGATTACATTGTAATTTCATTGTTGATATCAATAGAGATGGTGACTTATGAGTGCAGTGCTAAACTTATTCCACAGCAAATAATGACTGAGATTATTAATAAATCACAGCTCCATTTATACAAAGAGGGCTAATTCTTTATAAAGCTCACTACTTAAACTACAATTAGTTTATTCAGGCTTTGGCAGCAGAATATATTTTTCTAAGAATCATAGTAAGGTCTTTGCTCAAGATTTTAAATTGTTGCAAACAACTCCCTTTGCACTTCCAAGCTTGCACCACTGTTGTTTTGGAATGCACAGCTCATTTTCCTGGATAATGATGCAAAGGTCTCATTTCTCAAAAAAAGACAGGAGCAAAAGAAAGAAGACTGAAGGGAGCATTGCAGAGTTACTCTATTCACATGCCTTCAATTTGATGAGAGCTTTGTTTCGCTAGAGGCACTATCTAGGAGTTAATTCAGTTAATTTGAAGGACCAAAGTGAGCAAATAGTTGCTGCTGACAGGAAAACACTATAAAAAATGATATGGCACATTCGTATACTCTCTAGGCATATATTAATTTCTTATCACCTGCCCCCTTCAAAAAAAAAAATAAGTTGCCTAGCACTGTTTCTGTTCATTTACTACAGAAATATCTGCACATCCAATCAATTTTTTGGGTGTTCAATGCCCATGCAGCTCTATCCTTGATCAGCAAGACTAAGTAGAACAACTAACCACTCCCTACTTTACAAAGGAAACATAAATCAAAGTGGAAAACAGTTATGAGTTTACCTAAGTCTATAGAGACTGCAGGAAGAGGAAAACAGAAGCATGTTGTCTTTCCAGCTTATCTTTTTCCTGGAATCTCTAAATGCGTTTTCCATACTCCCATTTTCTTCAATTAAAAAAACAAAGAAAAAAGAAAAAAAGAAGAACTATTTACCCAAATACCATATTTTTTTTAATATTCTTCCTGTTCAAATTTTATAAAAATTATGAAAGCTAGTATTTCAGAAAATTGATCCTTTCAACATAAAAAGTCAATGTTAGTTAATAAAGGGGAGTATTTTCAAAGTAGTGGAATCAACTTAGGTAGCTTTGTTGGTTGTTTAAAAGCCCAATTTAAAAAAAAATCATTCACTGTAAAGGAGAATTATATGTTTAACAGCTTCCTACTGTATTACCAAAACCAGTGGAATCTTCTAAAATCTCCCAATTTAAGGCCTCATTAACTTATGTAATAACTTGCATGGTGAAGTCGCAATGCTGTAGTTAAAGGTCAACAGGCATTTCTCGTAATTCTTTAAAAAGCATTCTGTAAGAAGCAGCACTCTCCACTACACAGTTAGAGCTGACTTGGGTGTTGCAGTCAAAGTAGATATGCAAACTAATTTTTATATAAGAAATTACTATCTGAAATTATGTACATTTGAATTTCAGAAAATATTATCTTGGATTTTACAAGTAAATTGATGAGTTTAAGTTAAAATGCCTTAAAAATGGATCTTTCCAAGATATACAGCAGTCACTTTTTCTTCAGAGGGATAGAACCATTAAACAGTACAGACTTATCGTAAGTCGTACAGACCAAGGGTTTTCAAATTGCCAATCATTTTACCCATTAGTTTTGTAAGAAAATTTCAACTTTTGAGACACTGGCTAGGTGAAATGAAAACAGGATGGGGAACTTTGCAGGGGAAAAGAAATTCTATAGAGAAAAGAAATAGCAAAGGAAAATCGGAACAAGATGCTGTGGTTACGTGAAAGGTAGGCTGAGTGAAGAAACCTGGGTTTGTGTTTCTCATTTGTCTCCTTGCTTTTTAGCATTGCTCTGGCAATAAAACAGAAATAAAAACAATTTAGCTGGCTAAGGTGCTTTTTTTACTTAGGATAATCCAGAGAGGAACAGGACAGACAGAACCTCAGTGGTTACTGAGGCAACTATGTCAATCATTTTGTATGTTCAAAATAACATTATTGTAGATAAATTAACTTAATGAAGAAAGAAGATTAATATTTCCTCTTAAATGTCACTTGTGAAACCATTTCAAGAATGCCGTGTCCAGACTGCTTTCCCCAGTTTATGAAAGACAGTGGTGCACAGTAATTGCAATGCACATTCACTCTGGCTAGGACAAAGAAGGCACTATTCAAGCCAGATCTCTAGTGCAAATATTATTAGCCTGGAATAAAGACTGAATAATCAAAAAACATTCATGAATCTATACATTTCCAGAAATTACCTATCAAATAATTTCTAAGCATGAAGATACAGAAAGATTTAGCAAGTAAAGTATTGTCAGATATCCTGAATAAGCCTCTTTAAAATTAAAAAGATGAGAAAAGCTTAAAGCTGTGAGATCTTAAATTTAAAAAAAAAATCTGTTCTTTATTATTTATGAAGAGAAGAATAATTTGAAAAAACAAAAGTCAACCTATTTTTAAAAAATTCCTTTGAAAAGTATTGGTAACAAGTCTATCAATTCTAATCAATTGTTTATGCTTAAATTTAATCACAACAGTACTTCTGGAAAATAATATTATAACCACCAGATTTAATGATGTCTAGAATGTAACACATTTGATGTTGTCATGTAATATTGTGGGGTTTATATACATTATGCATATTTTATATTCATATTTGTATATCCTAAATACTCAGTTCTGCATTCTGTTATAAGCACAGCCCATGAGACTGTTGGAATGCAATGAGGGATGGCTACACATTAGGAAGACGTTGGGTAGGTCTGTTGCTAACGTTTTCGTTTGGCAGGGCACTTTCGAAGTTCATCTCTTGACTGCCTTCAGTTATTGTGCTGTGGGGTCCATATTGGGGTAGTTAAAATGTGTGACTGGGTTATCTTACAATGAAACTCAAGTAAATTGTGTTTAGTGTTCTCCACCTGCTGCTGTGAATTCAGTCCACATGATAAGATTAAAGCTAATCCAAAATCATCTCGTCAAAATAGGAATGAATTTTGGGTCTTCGTTGACAATTGCTTCTTCCTACTCACAGATTCACTTCTCTTTGCACTGATTACTGTAGAGACAAATTTAAAGACTTGGAAATTACTGCAGGTTTCCTCTCCTGATCCTTCTTTGGAATGTGTGTTTGGAATGTGTGTGGGCAGACCAAACTGCCCTTGTCCAAATGCATCATACTTGTGCCCTCATATGATTTCTCTACTTATATTAGCTGTTCTTCTGTTTCTACACAAATTTTTAAGTTCCTACAATTTTTCTTATCTGAATGATTAACTTAATATTTCAATTAAAGAGGATGTGTAACTATTCACTTTTCTATAAAGAAGAATCATTCAGAGAACAGTAATTCAATAAAAAGGCTCTGAACATGGAATCTATCCTGTTGCAGGCAAAAAATAGTCTTCAGAGAACAGAGGAGGTGCCTTTGCAAGGGAAGAAATAGGAAAAAAATGCTACCAGTTCCTATGGGAAATGGTAACTTCCCTACCACGGGCTGTCCATAACCTTGCTTTAATTGCTCTGCTAGTGAAACACAATACTTTGTCTGGCTCAAGGCAGGCTAGGCTCTGTCTTGTGATTCTAAGACTGAAATTTCATGTGCCGAAAGCAAGCCCAGGAAACATTTCCAGTATTGATAGTCACAGAGTTGGGTGTTCCAAAAAACACCCACACACCTCTTGGTCACACACAGTCATAGTAATTCTGCAAGACAACCTAGTACAGACCAGGTCTGATTCTAAACTGCATCACTGTGGCTTGGATTGAATGTGTTATTCCAGGAAAGCATTTAAGCAGATTCTCATGGCTGACTTACATTAATGACGCTTAATTACATGCATAATATACATGCTGTAATGCTTTCTCAAAGAAGGCTCCATATCACAATGATGGCATTTTAGTCCCTTACTTTTCTCATAATGTTCAAAATTCACAGTGTTTGATATGTATCATTTTCTTGCAGTGTTCAATTTTTTCAAGTTTTTTAAGCAGTTCCCCTTAATTATTATCTTTTATTAGTCCTGAGTACTTTGATATGTTGTGACTGACTCACATAAGCTTATTGTTTATGTTCTCTTAGATTCATAAATGCCCTTATTTCAGGACTTCAACAGAAGTTAGATTATAGAGTTATAAAAATAAAACAGATAACATTTAATTCACTATGTATAAGAAATATTCCATTCTGAATTAAAACAAAAGCCATGAAAGTCAGACAAAACAAACTATCCTATCTTGCTTTAGGATTTCATTATTAGGGACGCATCCTGATCAGAGTAATTTGCAAGACTATGAGACTCTACATAAAAGACTTAAAAAATATCTATAGTCTATAAGAGTCTCAGTTCAATCTGACAGTTGATACCCCGTTTTTTTCACCGTTGAAAGCAACCATTTCATGTTATTTCAGAAGGGATATTTTTTGATGACCTAAAAAGAGAAAAAAAAACCAAAATACAAACACAAACCAAACACTCTGGCAAGAAAAAGAATTAAAATATATCATATGCTTAAAGTAGCTTCTGTCAGTTGTTATATATGTGTTTATGTAACGACTTTATTTATGTAAGGACTTTGTGTTGTGGGATTTTTCAGGAATCATTTGCTTTTTATATACAGACACACATCTTGCTAAACTGGAAGGAAGCTTTGTAATCTTCCATATAACGCCTGTGTTTTTTCACCTCACAGTTGGGCAAGCTATTAATTTCTTGAGTAAAAGGGATATTACAGATGCTTGGCAGAGAGACATCTCAGCAGCAGGCAAAAAACGAATACTTGCCTAAAAAAGTGTCAAAATGTGGATGTGCCTCCAATAATTTAAAAAATAGAAGGTGATAAGTTGAAAATGTCAGGTAATTGGCAGACAGATAGAAAGTTAAACTGTGTCCTCAGTGAAGAAAATTAACCAGCAGCTGCCAGCAGAGGCCCCAAGGTCATCTGAATGTCAGAACCAAGTAAGGGCCAATCATTCAGAAGGGGTTCGCTGCTGATATTTGCCCTCCCTGGTCATTTTCAGATCTCCCAGGAACTGCCCTGAACTACTGCCAACATGTGTTCATTTCTAAAAATTACATAGATTGTGATTTATTACCCATCACGCTACAAAAATCCATTGTGAATTAAATCAGCCCTTTGTTTAAATTGCTCCTCTGCAATACGTATCATATCATCATAAATGACATTGAAGTTATAATCTACAGTAGTCTGCTTCAGCCACTGATAAGGCTCCACCAAGGGACGATCAATACTTACTATTCATTTTTGAAATTATCTTCACATTGATCCCTGAACAAGCGCCAGCAACACAGAGGCACAGTGGCTTTAATACAATAATTATATAAAGGTTTACAGGCTCATCCTCCCAGCCAATAAAAGCTGTCAGCTGGCAGGGACAGTTACAATCCCATAATCCATCAAAATGCTGTTCTCTGACCTATGGGCTTCTGGGCTTTCGGCAAACCTCGATAAACATGCTTATAGAGGAGAAAATAGTAACAAACACGAGCAAGCAAAAGCTTCAGATTCATATTACCGATTACAAAAACATATCTCTTATAGCACATCACCCTTTTCATCAGAGCAACAAAGAGGTGCATTTTTATTGTAATTCACCCAAGAGTGAATGACCAGATGCGTGCGTATATTCTTGCACAAATTCAGTCTCTTCTTTTCAGCAGGTGACTTTGGATCATGTTGTAGGCTTTAATGAAGTAAGCTCATGGAACTAGTCTGAGATATGGCTAATTTAGAGGGGAATAGCTATGCACTCTATACACGGGAAAACAAGACTACTAGAAGTCTGAAAGCAAAATACTGAGAGCCTAAGTATAAAAGGAAGCTACCATCCAGGGGCAAACGAAAATCCGGATTAAGTGGATTGTGAATGACACTGTAGCATTCAGCCAAGATGCCAAGCTATCTTTTTTTGAATGTGTGAATTTGTATTTTCACACAGATGGGGCTAAACAAATCGGTTTATTTATTAGTTGAGCTACAGAAGTTCGAATTTTGCATATCAATTGAAGCTGTATAAAAGAGGGGAGCAGTTATTTAATAAGCAAAGAGCTTGTTGAATCTGTAAAGATTTACCCCTGCTACATTCTTTCCAATTCCAAATTTAAAAAGGAAAAAAAACGATAACATGGTTTTGAGGCAGAAAGTTTGAGGAAAAAGAAGGCAGAGAAGAAAAATTAAAGAGATGGAACAAATAAATAAACAAACAAAGAAAAAGAGAGAGAGCGCAAATAACATGAACTGGTACAGTACTGGAATACTTAATGATGTATAACATCAACACTGCTTCTTGTATTATTGTCTGCCACATCATTTATACCCCTCCTCCTTTACTGATCCCATTGTCAACTTCACAGTATTATCATGTACACGAGAAGCACAGAACCTGACTGGGATTAGCAGGCACAATTTACGTTTCAAGTTCATCCCTTAAATGCCTTAATGACTTACAAGAATACTAATGAACAACTCTTTCTTTATTTTTTGCCATCCAAGATTATGCTAATAAAAACATTAAAAAAACCCCAAAACAAAACAAAAACAAACCAAACAAAAAAAAAAACCCCAACAAGCTAAGAAAACCCCATTCTCATGTTATATCTCTAATATTTCATCAGGGGAAAAAGAGAACTGAATTTTCACATTACACAGCATTAATGTGGAGTTCCTTTAGGAAAGAGGTACAATTTCTATAGAACGTTTCCTAGTTACTTCTGTGGTTTGGGATATTTTTGGTTTGTTTCCAGCCAATACAGAAGACTTTGCACTGTGGTATGATTTGACTTAACTCCAATGTTTAAATGTGACAAGGGATATTTGCCAACTGAAAACCTTGTCTGTGACTTGACTTTCAAAACTCTGTAGTAGACCTTAAATGTTTCTAATGTCAATGAAATAGAGGCATAAAGCTGATGAAAGATGAAGGTAAGTTGAGGAATACAGTAGAATTTTAAATTCCTTAATTCAGGCCTCAATGTTTACATTAAGTATTTCATAAAGAAAAATTCTTTCTTAGAACAGTTATCTCTTTCATTTCAGGTTTTGGTTTTGGTTTGGGGTGGGGGGCTGGGGGGCTGATCAGTGGTAAAAGAAATTTTTTTTTCCCTAGCAGTGGAAATTATTGTTCTTTAGTGTAAAATACAATTTAAGTCACCACTTTCTTCTAAATGTTTCAAAGACTAATATATGTGTATGTGTAAATTGTACAAAAAGTCTTTCTCCACTGGTAGCAGTAAAAGATGGAACAGCTGCCACCATCAACATGCAACAGTAACCAAAGTAATGTTGTGCAATAAAACCAGATCTCTCCACAGTAAAAAAAGTGTGCAGGGGCCTTTCTGAGGTCGAGTGTGTTGCCCTGATTCTCTAACAACTTTCATTTACTCAAACTTTGATGGTCTATTGATAGCTACTTATTTTCCCCTCTGTTCTTTTAGACATGCAAAGGAAAATTGTATTTTCCTATCTGATCTTGGAGAGGGCATCAGCTTGTTGTTATAAGCACAGAGCATCTTGTATCTTTAGAAAAAAGTAGTTCCCATATGGAATAACGACTCTAAAATACCAAGCTAATTGTACCCAAATGACTACAGCAATATCTGTAGCCTTAACTGTCAAATAACGCTTGGGTCTTAAAGTTAATGTGGGTTAAATCTTGTACAGGATTGCCTGTGCTTGCCAAATTACTCCCCCAAAGAAATGTCTGTGATCTCACATTAGTCATATACCTCAGATGACACCTGGATCACCCTGTGCCTTTCAATGAGTTTGCACAGGTAAGACTGATTAGCAATCTAATTGAGAATTAATAAACACTCCTCTTAATGACAGTTATAGAATTCCCATTGCCCCTTATTGATTGCACGGGCCTTGCAGATGGGCCGTAAACCATAAAATAAACCCTCTATAACTACACAAAAACATCCCCTCCTGAAGCCCCACACATTTTAAAATAATAACATACAACATGTGAAGAAAATACAGTAAACTACTACTGCACTACTACACATTAATTCTAAGCCATACATAGCTTTGGTCCCAGGACTGGACTTTCTCTCCCTATCAACAACCTCTTCTATTCCTCTGGCAAGTCAACATGCATGCAGGAGTTAAAGAGCTACATTAAGTAATCCCTACCAATGCAGGATTCTTTCCCACAGTGCTTGTAGGCAATAACACGCCTAAAGAAGGACAAATTATAAAATCAACCCACCATAATTTGGGATTTGTCATCCAGTTATGTGAAAAGACTGGAGTAATTTGCCAACATAAAGACGGTCTCATACAGTGTACTGTCGACAGCTAGTATTGTAATGATAATGAAGCAATCTCTGTAGGACTGACACAGATGCATAAAGTGGTTTTTGAATCTGATATTAGCAACAGACACTCAAAACAAAATTGAAGTATTCTTATACATTTAAAGGATTAATATAAATAGGTCTTTATGAATACAAATGCTTGAAGCATCAGCTACAGTAGCAATGTTTAAAATGAGAGTAAAACTTTACTTTTGGCTAAACCTTCTTCAGACAAAAGGATTTTGTATGAAATTTGAGAATCTCAAGGCATCTTGACATTTTGAGGTTATAGCATGACGGCACTACACTGACATTTTGAACTATTATATCTCAACCTAGTGTAAAACAATGCAAAGTTTATAAAAGAAAGAGACATTTAAGGAAGGGTCAGCTAAAAAAATTAACTCAAACTAGATATACTGGAGCAGACGCATCTGTAGTTTAACCCCATCAGCGTTCTCAGATTATTTGTTTTGTGACAAATGGGAGAATAATCCGTATCTTAATAGACTTTCCAAGTAATATTGATCTTTATGAGCAAACATAACAATAACAAAAAAATTAGATTTATCTTTGGCTTACTAAATAAGATAACAGCTCATACTTAGTGGTACCTTTTCTGAAATAGAAACATATACAAAAGTTATTCTCTAATACATCGTTAATGGAGCTAAAGGATAAATTCATTGATAAATAAAAAAATCATAGTGCATGTTTTCAAGTTACAGATCCTAAGTAGCCAGCAATCACATTGTCATACAGAATTGTGAATCCCTTCTGTTACCATATAATTTCCTAAAATAAATAATTGCATTTTATATTTAGAGAAAAAAAGAAAAATCAGAAAATTATTTCACCATTAACAGAGCCATCATAGTAGGTAGATAAGGAAGCTGGAAGTTCAAGGGAAAACAGAATAGTCTACAGGCAATTTTTTAGTGTAAAGAAGAGAGAACTGTCAAAGCCCTGACATTAAAGCAACAAGGGAGAAAAGTAAAGATGTGCACAGGAGAAAGAATTATTCTGTCAGAGATAGCAGAATAATCAAGAAAAATAAATTAGGTCTTCCATAATGCAGATAAACAGGTGTGGCTCTTGTAAAGGGAATATTCTACCTTCTGTTAAGTGAAAGCCGTGTTTCAATGGTTTGCAACAAGAGTTTAAGAAAAAGTTAGTAGAGTTAGTAGCAGCGTCTAATTTGCTTATGGAAGGTCTAGAAGCAGATAATTAAGAGAAGGGCAAGAAACAGGTGAGGTTAGGAATATGTTGTTTTTTTTTTTTTTTTTACTTAGCAATCAATAAAAAGGAGAATACTGCATTGAGAAAAGAGGTTTGATGACTAATTGAAAGAGAGGAGCAGACCACCAATTAAAATATAAGACTCACTCATGAAAAGGAAATATATATTCACTTTTACTGCTGATTTCATGAGAAAGGGAGAAAGGAATGACAGAAAAATGAAACAAAAGGGAAGGTATGGCTGATAGGTTCAGGTGTTAAGCTGTGGTCATCAAAAAAGCCAGCAGTTATGAATTAGCGACAAATAATATGGAGATTTAAGGAAGGGGAATAAAAATTTAAAAATCATCAGATTTGCAAGGAAAATGGTAATTTTAGAGTGATCCAAAGCTTAAAAAAGGAAAATAGGTCGCAGAAACCTGTATCGAAACTACAGTATTGTACACGTGTTCCCACTGTTCCCTTTGAGGAATCACAGCTGGATCTCAGTGACAAGACATTGCAGAGCTGGTCATGAAAGAGATCACTCTGCTTTCCAGAGGGTGTCTGTCTTGCTCAGTCTGAGGGCTGACGTGCTGGAAAAAAAGCTAACCCATGGAGAAGGACCTGGGTGTCCTGATGGACAACAAGCTGTCCAAGAGCCAGCAGTGAGCCCTTGTGGCCAAGAAGGCCAATGGGATCCTGGGGTGCGTTAGGAAGAGCATTGCCAGCAGGTCAAGGGAGGTGATCCTGCCCCTCTGCTCAGCCCTGGTGAGGCCACACCAGAAGTGCTGTGTCCAGTTCTGGGCTCCTCAGGACAAGAGAGACCTGGAGCTCCTGGGGGCCTGGAGCACCTCTCTTACAAGGACAGGCTGAGAGAGTTGGGAAGACAGGATTGAGAGAGGAAGTCATCTATAAATACCTGAAAGGAGGTTGTCAAGGAGATGGATACAGGCCCCTCTTGATGGTGCCAAACAATTTGACAAGAAACAATGGGCAGAAACAGATGCACAGGAAGTACCACCTCAGGATGAGGAAGAACTTCTTTACTGTGAGGGTGACCAGGCATTGGAACAGATTGCCCAGAGAGGTTGTGCAGTCTCCCTCACCGGAGATATTCCAGAACTGTCTGCGTGCAATTCTGTCTAATGTGCTCTAGGAAGATCCTGCCTGAGCAGGGAGGCTGGACCACATAACCTGCTGTGGTGCCCTCCAACCTGACCCATTCTGTGATTCTGTAAAACCATGAAAACAAAGTGTTCATCCAGAATGCTCGAGGAGTGACTATAAAATGGTGCAACTCTATAAGAGAGCGCAAGGAGAAAACTGACCTTCCCATATTAACAAGACCAGGAAATATGTCATCAGCAAGACAGTCGTAAAGGCAAAATCTGTTTCATTCAGGGAAAATTCAAAGAATAAATGAGAAATTTTGGTTTAGGAGGAAAATAGTAGAAATGTAGGTGGAGGAAGTAGAATATGTTTAAGGGTGTCAAGCTGTGTCTTCATATATTTATCGTCTATTCAATTACTAAATCCCAAACTCTGTGCATGTGTAATAAGAGGCAAAAATATACACAGAAGTTCCTAACTGGGCAAGATTTTTTTGTATACATATTAAGAAAAATGTGGTCTTTACTCCCAATTGCCATCTGTTATATGAATTTTTATATCTATAAGGGTATTATTTACCTAGTACTCATGAAATATATGTATATATACATGGAAAAATTTGGGAAAAAATATTTAAGTATCTCTGAATATTGGTTAGTTCCTGGAGATTAGTCTGTTTCAGATGTGAAACTAACTAGTGAGTGATCTCCATGTTTTCGTCTTGATCCAAGATATTTTCCATTTTGTTTTCTCCTCACATCTTGGTGAGGAGGGAGAGAGGGAGAGCAGCTGGGTGGGAAATTGGCCAGTGGCCAAGGTCAAGACCACAGGTAGAGTAAGCTGCTGACATCACAGACTGCATATAACTCAGAAAATTATTTTGCTTTACGCTGGTAAAGAAAATATCCTGTTATTCAACATTAAGCAAGTCTCAGTAACAAAAATTATAATAGCTGCTTTCCTATATATTTGAGCTGGGAAAAATCAAGTAGACAGAAGTGATTGTCAGAACAACTAGGTTTCTTTGGCTTCTTCCTGAATAAATAAGCTGAATTCTATTCAAATAAAATTAATCTCAATGATACTGCAAGTTCCATCATCTACTGTGATCAAAATCTGTCAAAGGTAGTGCAACACATCATTACCAAGGTTTGGCTGATTCAGTTTATTTACCTATTCCTACCAAAAAGAGATGTTCTACAAAAGCTGTGTTTTCAGTAGAAAAGGGTTGGTACCAGACAGCTCTATCTATGAGATGTAGGGGTACAGAAGGGTTTCAAGTATCAGACTGTTGAGCTTCCAAGGCAAGAAATTGAAAAGTTTTCCAGGAAAGGCTGCAGACATGAATATGATTTAGTTAAACTGAATATCTACATCTACCTTTGAATTCGGCTGTCTACAAGATATGTTTGTCACTGAAAGACTCTTTAGAAGAGCAGCCTAAAAAGTGGTAGTCACCTGAAGGCCACATCCAAAAATACTCCCTGCAACACTGAAGAATTTTGTCCCAGGGACCACTTGTAGAAGTTTAGCATGAGTGCTGTTTCCTGGATTTAAATCAACTACAAAGAGTATTCTTTAGATGCCTGTTTTTGCAGCACTATATTCTCAGCTACATTTGAGAAATACTATTTATGAATATCAATCACAATCATTTTTTATTGCCATTACTATAGTTCTGACACATGATTCAATATACAAGTCTATACTGTGCATTAGAGACACAAAAACACTGCTCTTTTTGCAGTGTCTAAAGCATACTGAGTTACCTACTATCAACAAAATGTTTATGTGAACTCCAAATTACTTGCTTTAAAATAAGTCTGGCTTAGAGAGATGCAATGTTGCCCAAATCTAATAAAAATATTATACCAGATCAAATACTAAAACGCTGAGCTAATAATTTTAATATACATATAGCAGAATGATATTCAAGTAATTCCATCTATTCCTAAAGGATATGTACTGTCAGCATCTAGTATCCCTATGGACAGGATGTGGAATTAGAAGGATACTTATTTAGAATCACTAATTGCTATAGAAATGATATGGTTACTAAAATAGGAATAAGCTATATAAAATTCCTGAGTACTTCATAACTTAACAACTTGCCTTTCCTACAGTTATCCAAACTGAAATGCATTCTCTTTGGCATCTGAAGAGCTATTTTTTTTTGTAGTTAAAGACTAATTGAAACAAATGTTTCATAAAAGGGTAATATTAGCCAGCGCAGCTTAGTAACACCAAGGTCTTCTGTTTAACATTATGTAAATAATGGGTAATTGTCACAAAGGATAGTTTACATACAGCCGGCATTAGGAGGAAAACAGTTGTGCCTTGTCCTTATGTAACATGCTTAAGTTTAAAAATATTTGGAAGAAATAAGGGCTTTGTGCACAGGATGTTTGGCTATGAAGTACTAGTGAAATGACTGCGTAAAGTGCCGGTAGGAAGCTCTTTCTACAGTCAAAAATGTGATTATTTTCCTTATCTATCTATCCTTTTAAAAGCCTTTTCTAGGGTATCAATACATTCACTTCCCAACATTATTTTTAATCCTGTTTTAACCTGACCTTTCTTTGATATCCATAACAAAAGCCATAAATTACTTGCAGAATGTTATCTGAAAAGTTGAATATGGAAAATATTAAAACTGTATCCAGTTTGTTGGCATATCCATAACTGCAGCCATGACTAACATGTGAAATTGAAAAAAAAAAAAAAGTGAATAAAGAAGTACATGAACTATAGAATGCACGTTCTGGTATAGGACCTTTGCCCTTTGCAACCTTCCAACAGTATTTTCTACAGCACCAGTGTCATGTCAGCCATCCTTCACATTCATGTAAATATACCTACAGTGTTGATTTAGTGGTCTACTTAGACCACTTTAAAGATGCCAACCAAAAATAAACATTGATCAAGCTTCTAAGAGATGAAAATATAAACTGAAAATTACTAATAAGTAAAGGTTATCCTTCTTAAGTGAAATAATAGTCTCTACTCTAAATGAAAATACTTTTATAGTGTGTACAGTGCAGAGATTTTATGCAATATAACTACAATGCAGAGATAGGGACCTTTTTCTTTGCCAATTAGGATGTAAAGTAATATGATTAAAAATTATTTGGATAGGATTTTAGCAGTCATAGTAACACACATGAGGAAAATACATCAATTGTAAGTTTTTGGATTACAGATTTCAAACAATAGAGGGCTCCTTCCCAGAAACTGCATTACTGAGCACACACAGACATCTCTCACTAATTTGTTGTCTCAGCCATGTAGAAGAGGCTCAGTGTATGCTTCTAGGTCATTATAACATTAGATAATATCACACATAACTGTTAAATGACAGTCACATAAGGACATATATGAAATACTAAAGATACTCTAGAAACTTTCTCTTGTATTTTTATTTAATTGCTTTCGACTTGTAACAATAGAAAAGTACTGGGCTGTGGAAGAACAGCACTTGCCTGAACAACAGACGATGTATCTATTATCTCACTTCCATGAAGGTCATCGACCTATGACAGTTGGAGTAGCAGAAACATTAGAAATCATGTGCAATTTAATCTTTACACAAATAAAGGAAAAGTATCACAATGCCTGAATAATGAAGAGTCTCTCAGAGAAAAAGAAAAGTCTGTCCCTGAGGATATTCTTCATTTTCTTTCCTGAACTGTTCCAATGCGTTCACACTATGAGATTCACTCACTGTGCTGACACACGTATTAATAGTATTTTGGCTGGAAGAGTGTAGATGTTCTAAAGTGATTGCAAAGTGCATCTGTGACTCAGTTCTCCTTTCATTCATTCATTACTTCTTCATGTCAATTCTGGGAGACTATTGTTCACCGAGAAACCGTCATCAGGATTGAAATTAACTGTTTTTTCTCCTACTTCAGGCAAGAGTGTTTTTATGTTCCCTGCTTTCCAGAACATGCTATCTTATCTTTTACAAGGTTGGCGATGAAAATATTATATCAATTTCATTTGAAAATAAACAAACATCAGGAAAATTTATAGAAGCATATATAGCAAAAGAGGATAACTTATAAAAGCATTTCAAAGTCTGTATTACTCTTCTGATAATTTCAAAATAAAGCAAACAAGAACAAAGCACTTCCAATTGCAATTTCCAGTAAGCTAATAGCTAATGAAGGACAAAAATACAAGTTTATTTTCTATATTCTGAAAATGGAACCTTTATGTCTTCAAGAAAGGAAAAGGCAAAAAATAATCAAGAGCCAGAAGAGGCCAGTCATTTCATCTTGTTGTTATTAACTGAAAATAAAGGGTATAAAAATAATATTTCCAAAAAAGAAGTGCTGTTGTTGACAAACTTCAAATGACTTGAATCCTCTATTGGTCTGTCTTTAAGAATGTTATTAGATGAAGATTATGAAGACTTTTTTTTAAAAATTATTTTATTTTAAATATCAGGCTGCAGGTTTTGGAATAGTGTGGGAACGACTGATTTCCCTTCAGAATTGTTATTTTATTTTTCAGTAGACCTTTCTTCTTCTTTATGTGACTTAACTTTAATGTCATTTGCAAAAAGAATTAGAATAATATGAGCTTTATTTAAATATGTACTGTACTGTTTAAAAGGAGAAAAAGATTTCAAAATTCTATTTGTAATTAAAATAGTGACAGGAACTCAAAATTTGCAAATTGTTCAGGTTAATGAAATCAAAAGGTATCATGAAGGTTTTTATATTTAAATTCAATACTAAAAAAAGTCAAAATGAAACATTTCAACACAACTGAAGTAAACTACCATAATTTCTATTTACAACTGTCAGTGTATTTTAATGCAATATAATTATTTCAGAAAAACAACAGCACAACAGAAGTATTTAAGAAAACTGCTATTTCTCAAAATATCAGTAGAAAAATTACATCTCCTTCCACAGTTTATTAGATTTTTAAATTTGAGACAGTTGTGAGTGATCTCCTACAAACACAAGCACCTTCACTGATGTTCTACTATGTGAATGCTTGGAGAACAACCAGTTTTAGTCATCTAAATTAAAGTATAGAAGTTTTCTACTTAGCAAAGGACATGGAGAATTTATTCTCTTTTATTCTCATCACTGTGGAATCAAGTTTTGATATAAAGAGGAAAAAGAAGGAATCCGGCTATTCATTTTAAAAATGATAGCAGTGTTTAGAAAGGTTCTGGGTTTTGCCTGAAGTGTTCCTTGAGGGTGCCTTTAAGTATGTATGTACTACTTGAAATAGAGACATTCTTTTACATAATTGTCTGTCTCCACCAACATACTAGAACACGGAATTATTATAATTTATAGGTTTGACTAATTTTAATGGTACAACTGAAACAGGAAAGAGCTGCATTTGAAAAAAAAAAAATCAAAAGCTTCATTTGTTCTTCCAAGTTAACGAAAAATGCTTCGTTATTTCCAGATAATATATTATGGATGAAATTATGGTTGCCACTGTATTAATCCGGGAAGGGCTGAAAGGCAGAGTTTAGAGGATGTATTCCCCTGGAGAAAAGCTCCTGCAGACACATAGCTACGAGCTGCAGAGCGCATGGCTGTGTTCATATTCTGCTGAAGAAGCCGGAGGCAGCAGCACACATGCCTTCCTTCTCCTTTGTGCCTGCCTTTGCCAACAGGAAGTGACACCACGGAAAGAGCTCTGCTTAAATCTGTGCTCTGCAGACAGCCGGTGCCACAAATGAGGCCACAAGGACAATGCAGTAAAAAAAACTTCACCCTACAAATTTCAATTACATCTCCAGACCCGGAATTTCTGGGGAAGAGACAAAATGTTTGTATTAGCTACACAATCAATTTACTTTTCACACACATGTTGTTTACCCTCTAAAGAAAGATGAGTACTATTTTTTTTACTTCCAGTTGTATATTTGTATAGCCAAACATCCTAATCTCTTTAGCTTTCCTTGAGAAAAAAGGTGTACACCTCAGTTTTCCCAGCAACTCTACTGCAAGGAACACAGCTTGATCATGTGAACTAAAATAGAAGATAAAACTAACATCAGATAAAATATGCATAGCCCAAAATTTAGAGATTAAAAAAATTAATTGGATAAAGAAGTAGTATTCGAGGTGCATTATTTTGCATTTCTAAAGAAAATATCCCTGGTTGTGTTTCATACAAGAAAAAAAAATGTATTATAAATAAAAATGGAATGCAAGGAATGTTATGACTCTGACAGCAATACAGTAGATGGTGATGTGCTTGCCATTCTTAATAGAAATATCAAGAACATAACAGTCAAGACTGCTCTAAATCTATAACTATGCATGTTGCCTCATTGCTTTGGCTTCACGACCTTGTCTCACCTTGACACATCTCATCACTCAAATCAATGATGATAAACATCAGGGTTTTGTGGATTCTCCTGGGATCACACATTTTAGCTAATATTTTTGATTATCTAATTACAACTTAATATTTTATACATAAAAGAATTAAGGATATTAGCTTTTCTATTTCTTCATTTTCGTATTTTGGTTACCTGTGATAAATGTTGTATATCTGCCTCTTTATCAGTCATACTTGTACACATTTTGATGCAGACTCTAATAAGGATATTTTTAATTTCATTTTCAACAACTTTTCCCCAAGATTCCATTTGTGTCAATTCCCTCATTTATAGAAAGCGAGACAGTTTGCAATTTAGGTGTAGAAAGAGGTGCGTTGCTGCTGTGGATCGCCAGTATGGTCATCCAAATGAAGGACCTAAAATACACAAAAAGAAGAAAACAGCTTTCATTCCAACTCAACTTTGTAACTTTCCTGGGGGTTTTAGATATTTCTATGATTTTATTTCTAATATCTACATAGGTTTGTTATTTATTTACTGTCCAATATGAAGACTCCATTACAAAATACTACAGAGAAATCAAGTAGACTAACTAGTACTAAATGCAGATGCCTAGGCTAACAGGTAGGAGCAGACACAAATGAAACAGCTGAAGCCAAAGTAATCAATTTTTTGTTGGCTTTGATTTTTTGAATTCTGGCACACCATTTCATTCCTTTTATTTTCTCAGCACACAAATTTAGTGTTATATACCTGAGGCAAAGGACAATGTACCTTGTAGTTAATTGTCACCTTGTCAATTATGCATGAAACAAACAAAACAATTTAATTCAATTTGCAAGTTTATAGCAATTTAGAAAAGGTGTAAGGAATCTTTCCTATAATTGAATTTATGGCTTGTATTTTTTAATCCTTTTCAATTATACAAATATATACAAGCTATTAAATTTTAGGTTGTTTTCAGAAAAAGAAAAAATTATGAAATGAACATACAGTTAAGAGTTTGAAACACAGAATTCATATGTGATATATGTGTAAGAACTAAGGATTAGAGACCTAATATCTTTTCCCATTCTTTCTACATATAAAGGAAGGAAAACTACACAGCTGATAGTGTATCGAAGAAGGAAACCTGGAGAGAAAATTAGGCCATAGAGTCAACAGCAAAACTTCTATAGATTTGACAGAGTCCAAAAGCTTGTCTCACAATACGGTCGTGGTTTGACACTGTCCTTAGCTTACACTTCACATATGAAAGCAAGGATTTAGAATGGTCCAGAAATGAGAGAATCTCGATGCTGTAACGCTTATTTCACATGCTTTGGTTCAACATAATCAGAGAAAATGGCAGATGCCAAATTGAATAGCCTGGATTTAAGATGTTCCTGTTATACAGAAAACCTATTCTGTGTCCCCAAAACACATGGGAAACCCACAGAAAATTTATACAACACTTGGCACAAAATGGATGATTTTACTTCCTGATCCTGCAAATTGTTCCCAACTTAATACTTATGAATATTCCCATTTGAGTCAATTGGATTATTTACATTCATTAAATTAAGCACATATATAACTGTTTTTCAGATAAAGGTCTTAATTACTTTTAAGGTATTGAACCATTTTTCTTCAGACTTGACTCAATGAGAGCTATAGATCAAGTCTAGCTAGAAGTTACTAACATTATCTGGGTTTACTTATCCACCAAAAGTGTTTCTGACTAGGATATAAAAAGAAAATATTTTCACATTCCCTCATGATTAAAAAAAGTATTTTAAATCAGTCATTTTATGTGTTTATCAAGAAATAAGTGTTCAGATGAGACAGTCTTTCATAGAAAATAGGAAATGGATTACAAAAATGCATATTTCAGTAAAGACAGAAGTCATTAACTCCTTGTATATTCCCTCATGACACATAACTAAATACGATATTATTTATTAAGTAGTATCCAGTTTGCATCTGAGGAAGGTGCAAAGAGGATATTGAGATACATGACCAGGAAAAAATTACTGTTCTGATATTGATAACCAGGGGCATGAAAACAGAAGAAATGAGAACAATAAGAATTTAAGAAAATATTGGTCTTCCTAAGGCACATAAAATAATAGGAAACCCCTCCACACACATCAATATGCTTTCTATAGTCTCTAAGCATAAGTAAAGAAAAAATAAAGGCAACATTCTCCTATTGTCTTACTTGATATTTTTAAAAAGTTGAACATTTCCACTACTAAAATTAAACATTTTAACAGCATGAAAACATGACGATAAGAAGTATTAAATCCTGCTGATTCTGAGATGACTTTCATTAGCTCCCTTATGCAACTGAAAGTTCCAAATAACTGTTTTTCTGCACTTCTCTGTCCAAGTCAGGGTCCTCAAATGAGTTTAATCACTGATTCCACTCTCAACAGAGACTAAGACAAAACAGGCTCTTGCTTCCTATTATATTAAAAGGGCTGGTGTGATGCACACCCTCTCCGTTCTTCCCGGGAATTTAATTTTGTGTCTATTTTCTGTAAAGTGCCTTGAACTTACCAGTTTCGGTTCAGATGGTTTTCTAAACTCCAGCAGCTTTTCCGCCTACTTCCACAACCTATTTCTACAAGACATAAGGCACAGGTTGATTAATAAATGCCAAGCACTAAGTTTGAGGAAAAGAGAATTAAACTAGTAATGTGTTACTTTTCAAAGGCTATAGATATTTTAATAACTCCTAAAAGAAAAAGTTCTGTACCTCTACATTTTCCTCACTTGTTCTGGGAGCCCACATCAGGTTCCTGACCCCTAATGTGGTGAATAAGGGTTCTGATCATGTTCAACTCTGCCATCAGTGCAGTGGTGGGCATAAAGTTCAGCTATGACGTTAACCCAATGAGATGTGTCTTTAAAACCCTGTACACCTCTATCAGATGACTGACTCATTGTCCATGTTGATGCATAAATTTTAAAAATCCCTGAAAGAAAATCTAACAAATTAAAGGACTGTGAACATCAGTGGAACCCCTAAAAAATTATCTTGCAGAATAGGCCTCCCTAACAATAAACTAACTATATAGCATAGCATATAATTCAATTCCAACATTTTCTCTGTTTTATGAGCATGAATAAAAGATCTCAGAAAGTAACAGAGCTTGTAATTAATTAAATCATATCCACTTATTTCTTAAGTGTTCCTTGTATATACAACAAAAACGCCTCTCCCTAATGAATAACATCCTTCTGATTTTGCTGGAATCAGGTTATTCACCATTTGCTTTCTGTTACCTAAATCCAGATCCAAACAAAATTAGGAGCTTTTTTTTTGCCTCTCCTTTACTTAGTGCATGTCTTTAAAGTCTCTTCTGAGACTTCAGGCAAAATGTGGCCTTCTCTTCAAAATCAGAAAAGATGACTTCATCATAGATTTATCTTTCACAATGTGCTGAAATTAACAGATGGGAAAAAATGACAGCCCTTAACTTTCGGGAAAAGCCTTGACAGAAAATATGGAGTAAGTCTTCTTGGTGTCCATCTGCATGTCAGTTTGCTTATGGATAAAGAGAAGAACAGTAACCTAATTCTTTCCAAAGCTTTTAAGTGCTAAACCAATCACTTAAAGTTTAAATAATAAAATATAATGCAAGAGCCCATGAGCTGACCTATTTTGGCTCCAGGCATGCATAGATATTAGGGATTTTGTTAGAGTTAGCTGAGATATAATGACGATACTTTATAGCAAAGAAAGATTTAACCCAACATGCCTTTCATGATCTTAGATAGACTTTCGGGTCTTATGCAAAGGAGAACATTAATCATAAAATATGAGAAACTAATACTTTAATTCCTTTTCCACCAATCCTATGGACACATGTCCCTCGGCTTATTAAATATATTTCAATCTGCTTCAGTCACATACACATTTTGTAAGTTGAGGTGTAACATGATCTTACCCTTGAAACTTTAGGTCTATTTACACTTGCAAAAGCGATTCTGGATCAAGTTGATTTGGTCATGTTGAGCATAATTAAGAAGCTGGTATATATAGCACAAGGATGCTCATTTACCTGGCTCTACCTTGTGCTTTGAAGAGATATGTTACAGTCTTAATTACAATGGCTCATTTTCCCCAGGGCACTCTGCTTTTGACAAGAGTCTGAGAGGACAGAATTTTTCTGCAACTTGAAATGCAATAAATGCACCAAACTATCTTTTGAAACTTAACTGAGCTGAAATGGCTATCCTGCTACCCTTCACCGGTGAAACAGCTGACGGGACAGCAGACATTCCCAACAGCATACATGGATGAACCTGTTCTTGCATTACCTCGCCAAAATGCAGAGTGGAAACATCCCCAAGCATGTCATACAATCTGAATCAGGTCTTAAGTGTAATGACACACAAAAAGTCCTGACCCAAGATAAAAAGGTGCATAGTTGGTAAATTTAAAAGGTCAGGGCATTTAACCATTGCTTTGAGCTCTCAGGAGAACATATACCTTAAAATGGTTCCAAAAGCACAAGTTAACAAGCACATGGAATACCCTAAAGAGCTTTTTAAGTTTGGATTGCCTACGCACTAAATCACAATGGGCAGGAATTTTGTTCTTACTTTTCTTATTGAAAAAAAGCTAAATTATAGTATTTCTCCTGACTTCAGAAGAAGTTTATGGGAAGTTCAGTGAGAATTCTGACACTGTACAGATGGAGATATTATTGAAAGGAACAAGCAGAGCAGAAAGTTTCAATGTCCACATTTCTCTCACAAACAAGAAAGGGTGGTCTCAACGCTCTGAATTGCTCTGGAAGCAGGATCAGGTTTGGTACCTGTTACTGCACTGTCCAAAATGTGTGCTCACAACAAGATTAACAGGTCTGTGGTACACTGAACTGCACTATGCTTCTCCTTAAAAAAACCATTTTCCTGTAAAAATCCTGAGGGTACTTTGGATTGGGAGCACAGTCAAACAGTCCATGACATACTGCCATTGTCCACATGCATGTTGTGGTAAGATTTCTTAATGCTTTTTGCTATATTCTAAGAGTAGATTTCACCCCAAAAATTCAGAATTTTTCATTTATATTTTATTATCATATAATTATTTTTAAAATAGCAATATAAACAACTAACGAAAAATATTTGGGAAATGAAAGAAATAAACTCAAACCAAACAAAAACTCAAACACTCTCCACCCCTCCACCGCCAAACCCTCAAACAAAACAACACCCACAAACAAAAACCCACAAAAGGAAAAACAAACCCTGGAAAATCAAATATAGCATGAAGTTTCCATGCACTGGGATCATTTGAAAACTGAAGAGTAATCTCTTATCAGCTGCTCTTACATTTTCCTCAAACACATGTGAGTATGCTATGGAACACATGGCAAATTACTAAGTCGCTTTATGATTCAGATACAGAGGTATCACAATAAAAACAAAACTTTCTATCCCTGAAATAATATACTGTATAACTGACAGAGGAGGCTTAAATATGTCTGGATAAAAAAAAAAAAGTAATATACCAGGCTTAAAATACGATATTCTGTACTACTTAGCAGGCAGCTAAAGAGGGTTTATAGACAAGAATGATGAATGTAATTTTCTTGTGTGGAAAAAAAAGTTATAAGCAAAAGAACTGAATTTAATCTAATATCACTAAAGCTTGCCATAATCTTATGGAGCATTTGGACAGTACCTAGGGCCAAGGAGATGATCCTGAATTAGCATGGTATACAAATCAGCTTTTCGATTTTTATCAGATTATCTGCATTACTGGCTAATGCTGATGCATTCTGCAACATGCAATAAACACTTCTAAGCATCATATTTCCAAAGTGTAAAATATCTTCAAAACAGATCTTAATTGTTTTAGGAAGATAAAGTATGCTACTTTTACATGAATAATATTATCAGAATCCCATTAAATCTCTTCATTTATTATCTCTAATGCTACTTAAAAGAGAAGTTAATAGAGTAATTCATTCTCATACCATGACCTTGGTCACTAGTACATGATGTTTCATATTCATTATGCTGAGCTAAGTGAGGGCTCTGTTATAATATCACTTAATTTATATTCTGAATAATGCTCTGGGGACAAGTTGCTCTTGTGCATTACGGTTCTATCTAAATCACAATATTTGAAGACAAGTGGAGAGAGCAGATAACTATTAAACAACATGTTTGCTAACATAAACCACTATTACTGACTCTAAGCATGAAACCTTGGGAATTAAAAGTTAAACATCACAGTATTTTCCATAGTAATGTTGAGCTTGTCTTCGAAAAATATTAAAAAATGCACTGGTAGATTCTTCTAAAGAGAACTATTCATCATGCAATAGTGATGAAACAGATAAATCTTATCCCAACCACAACATATTTTTCCCCCTTATAATTTTAAGGACTAGCAAATAGCTGATGCTTTTTTTACATTTTGGGTTCTCTTCAGAGCAAAGTCTCATACAGTTACTCACTGAATGAAAAACCATTACTTGTTTCCTAATGTCCAGCTGCAAAAATATAGTTTCTTTGCCTTCTGCTTTCAAGATTAGTATAAATTGACAAATTAAAGGTTTAAGAATAAAATAATATTTATAATTCTAGTATGCGAAAGACCCCAGCTTGGGAATGAATCAGCAGGTTTTGCATGAAAACTTTAATACCTGCAATCTCTAATATCAAGAATGCTCAGATTACTGAGCATTTACTGAAGTAAACTGTTTCGATGGAAACATCATAATAAGGCTACACATTTATTGTCACACAACAGCTTCCAGAAGTCAGTCTAGCTCTCCAGTTAAGAAAATATAAATCCCTGCTACAAGTCTGGAAGCTCAGCTTGGAACATGAAAGCTAAACTGGGATATTATCTTTTTCATTTGTATTCCAATGTCAATAGAGAACTCACAAATCACACTACTTATAAGTACGATCTATTTTCTTCAATGGATCAGTATGCAAATGCAGTAATTGATCCATTCAAACTAAAGCTAAGCAAATAAACTCAATATTATTTTAAAGAAAAGAGACTCCAGCTCTATTCCATCAGATGATTTTACATAAGATCATACTAAAAAAATCTTTCCACTAGCATGGGATGCAAATTTGTTTCCTGCTGAACACAGACCAAATCTGAGAAAATAAAAGTTGCAACTTTGTTAAGCTGTTTTCCAAATGAGAATTGTTCTTCTAACATCTCTACCCACCTTTTTGGAGCCATAGCTTCATCTCCATCTTTTACCCACACAAAGTAAGCACAGCTCCAGAGTACAAAATGAACAATGCAGAAATTTTTAAGTTAAGACCAACAATAGGAAATTATATCCTCACTCCCTCACCCCATTGTAAAACAAAACAGCACAGAAATTTTCACCACTACTTAAAAACCTCTAAATTGAATCCTTGCCAAATGTTATGGTGGATTAAAAAGTCGCAACACATAATGTCTGTGCAGACCTGGGCCTCAATAGCCATACTCAGGAGTGCAGAGTAATTTGTGATGGTTTAAGATGTCTCTGGCTCAGGTGTCCTTCCAGTTCTTCTGGAACACCCCACAGATGATGGTCCTCAGCACTGTAGCACAGTGCAATATGTCAAATCCTTCAATCAGTTCCACAGACACCTTAAGGCTTCTTAATCTACCAGTGAAGGCAGGTCTATGCCAGTATACCAAATCATGAACACAGCTTTAGCTAAGGCACAGGGCTATTCCATCTGCCACAAATGCTCCAGAGGCAGAAATATCTAGACAGACCCAAAACCTAGCATTCTAAGCCACAATTTTATTTCCCAGAGATCACAGAAGAGTTGTCCTGCTATTACATGCTCAGAGACAGTCAGCACAGTCAGCAGGACAGAGAATTCTACACTTCTGACTACTACTGTGCACATACATCAGCCTGAGTGGTATCTCGTATCTCAATTTACCATGCCGTGGTGGTTGTATGAATGACACTAGGAACTGCGTTGGAAGTATAATGAATGATTTTGGCAGCTCTGAAGTAAAAGGTAACAGAATATGTAGGATCTGTATGTCTCTCACTGATACATTATGATATATTACAATGCTGCTGACATGTCAAAAGACATGATTTAGTAGTCACTGGTTATTTCAATTTACTCTTTTTACGTTTTTAATTAGTAAATGAGTCCCTCATGGTCCAATGATTAATTACACAATAATTCACTGCAGTGCCTTCTTTTCCCGTTTGAGTGGAGCACACAGTATATAGAGAAACAGTTTGGAATATAGACTGACACAATAAATTATAGCAATGTGTTCACACTGCTTTAGTTACGGTTGTGTCAGCACTCCCATTAAGAACTCCTGTTTTCAGGTTAGTTAAATTTAGGCAGAGAAGGTTCATTCTAGTTTGCACACTGGCATGCAGAAACTCAACCAGGGAATAAATGTGTGTACATAAGGAGAGCATGAAAGAAAGTAAAGGAAACAGGCACTGTAGAGGTTGTTAAGACATGGGAAGGAGAGGGCAGGAAGCAAATAAACAAAAAGCAGCTACCCTTTCCTCTGCATGATCATAAGTAATAACGATACATCTTCATTTTTATTTCTTCTTACAAATAGGTCCCAAAAGATCATTACAAATTTCCTCATTACACTTGACAGAGGTATGAAAGACCTTTTGTAATGCTACCCAAAGCCAGGGCATGAGGAACAGAATTCAGTTTTCCTTTCAAGTCCTGGACACAGTGTCCTATTTGAGATATAGAGCAAATACCAAATTTTCCTTTAAGGCAGACACAAGACTCAATTTGAGAAGCTTTCATCATGGAGTATGGATAGGTACATAGGGGATAAATAAATAAATAAATAAATAAATATTACATCTATATATACATGTATACGGATAGCCTTCCATTGACTAATGATGGGGTTTACACTTTGGGTTATGAGTATGGCAAGCAGAAAGCAGCAAAACCACCCTATCTAGCCAGTTTAAATTGTAAGAGGTACCTCAAGACTGGAAACTGCAGAATTGTGGTGGTGTGACTCCAGCAGTGAGTCCCCTTTTACTTGGAGGTGTTTTAAATTGATCTATTGACCTCTAGCTTAGCTCAGTTGGTGTGAGCATAGTGCTAATAACTCCAAGGTTGTAGGTTCAATCCCTGTATGGGTCATTCAGTTAAGAGTTGGACTTGGTGATCTGTATGGGTCCCTTCCATCTCAGACTATTCAGTGACTCTGTGATTTTACTTTCAGTTGACAAAGATCAGCAGGTCCAGTGTGCACTGAGAATGTGACAGTTCCTGAAAAACCTTTCACTTGAATAAAGTTTGTTGGATGGGTGCTCACAAGGTATGTAAACACTTGGCTAATATTTGTAAGGCAAAATAATCCTTTTAGAAAAAGAGGTTTAATTTGGTGGGAAAAATATTCTGCTTTTATACCAAGAAATTCAGGAAGTTCTAAACTTAGATTCTCCACAGAGAGTTAAGGTGGCAATAGTAAGAATTATGGGTTCATAACTTCCCTATACCTGCATGTTTAAGGACTGTTAATAGCCCTAATAGTCACTCAGCTTTGTGCAAATATAAGACAATGCTAAAGAAAATGTATGTTCACAGTCTTGCCAAATAATAACAATTGATCAGAATTACAGGGCTGGACATCTTAGATTAGACAGATTAGATTTACTGACTAGGATGATCCTAGTAATAGTACAATACATGACACTAATAACAAAGATCACACAATTCATTGGAGAAAATTATTTTTATATCAATCAAATAATTTTGATTTAGAATGTCATGCATATTAAATTGGTGAGAGACAGGTTTCTACATCACTGTTAATATAAAAAAAAAGGACAGGGAAGAAAAAGCTTCCTAGAGTTATCAAGTATCCCACATTACTATTTCCATGGGATAACACACTCATTCGGTAATACATCTTTAGGAATTAGGAAGAGGTCATCTTTGGAAGAATAGAAAACTGAGAAACCTAAAACAATCATTTCCTTGAAATCACATACTTCCTCTATCCTTTCCTCCAGGCCACCACTTCTTTCTGTTCAGTGTACAGAAAATGCATTCTTCTGGAACTTAAATGCTCCTAAACTCTGCCTTGCTTGTATATATTATATGAAAAATATCCATAATATCCAACTTGTTTAAAGCCACATTGCTGTAGATCTGCATCTCTGATGCCCCGGGATGTCCATGCTTTTGTGGTTACCTTTAGGTTTAAAAGGACAAATTTCTCACAGACCCACCTGGTTCCTTCTTGTCATGTTCTTCCCATCAGATCAATGAACTGAATTCTCTCAAGTCTTCCTCTCCTGAGCTTTCCTCAATTTTCAGAGCCTCAGATTAAAGGTATACATTAAAAGAATGACAGAATTTGGTTTAAAAGAGCATGGGAAGTTTGAAGCCTGGAGACACAACAGAAAGGAAAGTCAAATGAAAAATGTTGGGTGAGGATGTAGAAGGCAGAGCAATAAAGTAAACTTTCAAGAAGACAGTGTGGTAAGACTCAATGCAACTTCAGGGGATGAAAGCCGACAAACGAATAGGAGTATTTTTATGCAACTCTTGAGCCTTGTTTAATCTACGAAGGATCTGTCGGGTTAAATTTATAGTCATAAATTTGGATTTATAGAAATTATATATGACGGAAATAAATCATGAAACAATTTAATTTACTTTATTATTATTTTTCTTTTGTGATGGTTATATATTCTAAAGAGCAATTGGAGTTTTAGCCAGCAATCTTAGCTTTATTTATAGATTGAAATAAATACACTTACTTACGTGAAGGAGTTTTATGATCCCCAAAAATAATAGGAAATGTTACCTTAGGGAAAATGTGCATGCAAGCACATATAAATGGAAATGGTACATGCTAGCCCACTCCATCAACAAGACATGTTCTAATTGTGGGAGAAGTCTTCTCCCCTGCCCAGGGACAGTTGTATCAGTCACCAAGTCAGGCACCTTCCCCTGTGAAATAGAGACAGGGCTTCAAACTTAGCAGTTAGTCTTTAATTTTATTTTCCAAAAATAAGATTCCTAGACCAGAGGCCTGCATCTGGAAATGGTGAATAATTTTTAAGTGAGCCAGGGAAACTTACAAAGATTTATCATACTACAAATCTCATTTTCA